>JANHGB010046071.1:0-47107 GCA_026283785.1 Coracopsis vasa | reverse complement strand
GGACATGGAATTGTTGGAACAAGTCCAGAGGAGGGTCACGAGGATGATCAGGTGACTGGAGCACCTCCTGTATGAAGATAGGCTGAGAAAGTTGGGGCTGTTCAGCCTGGAGAAGAGAAGGCTTCCAGCATCTTGAAGGGGGCCTAGAAGGATGCTGGTGAGGGCCTCTTCATTAGGGACTGTTGTGATAGGACAAGAGGTAACGAATTAAGACATAAAAGGGATATATAGATTGGATATAAGGAGGAAGTTCTTTACTGTTAGGGTGGTGAGACACTGGAATGGGTTACCCAGGGAAGCTGTGAATGCTTCATCCCTGACAGTGTTCAAGGCCAGGTTAGACAGAGCCTTGGGTGTCATGGTTTAGTGTGAGGTGTCCCTGCCCATGGCAGGGGGTTGGAACTAGATGATCTTAAGGTCCTTTCCAGCCCTAAGTATTCTATGATTCTATGAAATGAAGGAAATACAAACACACACACACACACACACATATAAATATGCATGTCTGGCCTTGTCAAAAAAAAGGGAAATGGAATGATGAACTTTGGCATCAGAAAGCCTCAGCTGTCTCCTTTACATGCATACCAAAATCCATATCTCAAAATTAAAGAAATCAGAAATTATTTTGGAAATGCCTCAAAATTTAAATTGATGATATCTTCTTATCTTAGTTTTTACTTTGAACGGGCTACCTATAGGAGCAGTATGTAACATTAAAAAACAAGCAAAACCAAAATAAATTTTAATGCATTGACTACATCCTTGTAAACAACTATGTAGTACTCCAAAATCTTTGAAATTTCCATACGTTCATAAAGATTTGAGTGAAAACACTTTATTAAAGCACAATTAAGCTTAAATTATTCAAATGTTAAAAAGTACTCTTCACATGAAAACTGTTCAATGGTCCTTTATGCTCATATTGCCAAGAACCACTTAAAATGGTCTTTTTACATATAACCTACAGCTAACCACATCAGATTCAGCAGGATTAAGCTAAATCGTCTTTTGATATCTAACGTGTCATACTTCCAAAGCAATTCAATGGCAGAGACAAATAGTTAAAGTGCAGGAAATTCACATGCATCCCCAGTGGCAACAGATCTTCAGAGCAGTGAGCATGGGAAATAAAGAATTCTTATTTGTGTTTCTTCCAATTTCTTGCCATGTTTCCTCATCCCAGCCAGAATTGCATTGCTAAAGATTCCACAGTGGCCAGTGAAAGGATAAATGGAATTTAGTTCTCTTTTGTGAGCTGTGTGAGGAAAGAGAAAGGACACAGTAAAGCTTTTATTGACCCAACTCCAAATCCAGTGTGTCTAACTCGGAAATTGTTCATTCAGATGGAAGCCAAAAAAGTGTCTATGCCTCAGTGTGGCTGAGACAGCAAAATCAATTCAGAAAACAACAGCTCTGTTTAGTAAGGATTCAAATGAAGAAAATGTACCTAAAGCAATAAATAATATACATAATAAGGCATTTATACTGCATAATATTTTATTAAAGTGTCAAGAAATGGAAAATCCATCAGCCCCTACAAATACTGGCTTTTCATAGGCCAGAAGGCCTAAGTGATTTTTAAAATTTTAACAAAGTACTCTTAAGGGACAGAAAGATTGATGCAATTTCTCACTATTTTCTATGTAGGAATGATTTTGTCATGCTTTTCGCCTTGCTTGCATTGTAAGGAATACTTGTAAAAATATTCTCAAAATGTTAAGATCTTTCATATAATCTTTCTAATCGTGCCCCAGAGATTTTTGCTGCCTACAGAGTTACAGCTCAAGAGTGAAGTACATCAGTGGTGACGATCACCTCTGTAATATGTGGCTGCATAACTGGCCTTTTAAAGTGAAGGCTGCACCTGAATATGCTTCCAGGCCAACCTTTTTCTCATAAAATATCAGTATTCTCGAACATGGAGACAAACCCATACATACAGTTTTTATTTAATCAACAACTTCTTCTAATGGAAATAAGCAAATTTATGTTTAGTTATATTTGTATATAAAGATGAATATGTAACATATGTTTATAAATCCTTATATTTCTCATGGGTGTTTTTAGGGAGACTAAAGTTTATTAATGTTGTAAGGTTGGTCAGTTCTACACTGGTTTCTTAAGTCTTCACATGAATTGAATACAGGGCACACAGTGACCTGCTTCCCTTTTAGGTTGGCCCAATCACAAAGTGTCTATCTCTTTCTCAGAGTTATGAAGAAAACTCAGGGTGAAGAGACACCTTTTCACCTTTTTTAAATATCTGAGTTAAGCGATTGTGATCGAGGTACTAGAGAGATATAAGATCTCCCATTCCTCATGATAGGTATTATCTCATTGTCAAAAACTGCAATGTAGCTATTTTCACATTTTTCAATACTAGTTTGTGTACCAGAGCATGAGTTTTACATACTTAGACTTTATTTTAAGATCTAACTGCAAAATACTTTATCAGTACTGTGTAAAACATGATACATGTGTTTAGGGAGAAGCATGAGATAACCCTTGTCAAAAAACTAGAAATGGAATGATGAATGGAATCTTGGCATCAGAAACCCTCAGTTGTCTCCCTTACAGCAGAGTCAAAAATCTGTCTTTTCACATACCTTCTTATCTGTGCTCCTTCTCTCTTCCCCATCTGTGACAAAGATGATCCTAGGAGTTTCTACATCTTCCCATGCACTTACTATGATCTATTTGTCTGTAAATTGAGGGCCATGTAAGCTTCGTGATGGAATACTGTGGGTAGAGAATAAACATAGTAGACATTTGCATATCATAGAATTCTAGAATGGTTAGGGTTGGAAAAGATCATCTAGTTCCAACTCTCCTGCAATGGGCAGGGATGCCTTACACTAAACCATATCACCCAAGGCTCTGCCCAACTTGGCCTTGAACACTACCAGGGATGGAGCATTTGCCAGTTCTTTGGGCAATCTCGTCCAGTGCCTCACAACCCTCGCAGTAAAGAACTTCTTCTTTATGTTCAACCTGAACTTCACCTGTTTAAGTTTAAACGCATTTCCCCTTGTCCTACTGTTACAGTTCCCGATGAAGAACCCCTCTCCGGCATCCTTGTAGGCCTTTTCAAATACTGGAATGATGCTATGTGGTCTCATAAATTCTCTGTGGAAAGCCTACATAACTGAATGGAAATATCCGTTAAGAAAAGGATAGCAAATATAGCCAACTCAGCCATTCTCAGCTGGTGTTGCTTGATGGACACTTACACAGAAAAGCCAGCCTGGAGAAGTAGATTACTGTCTTACTTTGAAACTCATTTGAACACATAGGCTTTTGAATGTACTATCCTTTATTTTAGTGATGTAAATAATATATCTAATTTTGTGAAATATGCATCAATCTCAGTTTGAGATAAGCTGGATCTTGGTCATTGATTCTCGTTTTGCTGAACTTGTCCTGTGCAAACTATTTCATACAACCAAATTCTGTTTGCATTATTGTCACGTATTTTCAGGCTTGTGGGTTCGGTTGGTTGGTTGTTCTTTTTAACACTTTTATGCATTTGGTTTTCCATTCTTGCATAATTTTCAATTTGTGTTTTGGTGACATTTTTATTATAGTACTGTGCAAAGCTAAGTTTCCCCTATTTGATGCATGGTGACCATTTTTCACATAAATTTCACTAAGTGTATGTAATTTGAGTATTGTAGGATTGAGAGGGACCACATGGCTCAGGGCTCCTAACTCCCTGTTGCAGCACACTATAGAATTGCATGACATTTAATATAAACTGATTAAGACTGACAACAAAACTAGTTGTTTCCCCTTTCCACATCACTGCAGTTAGGGGACTCTTCTAGAACCCTGTTTTTCTGATGGAAATCTCTTAGTTCTGAGAATTTGTTTATTCCTGGCTGATACAGACCCATTTTTCTTTCCTACTGCCACTCTTACCCTTTAATTTAAATAACCTTTCTCTCTCAGGGATGTTTATTCACCAATAGATTCATACATAGTAATCATATCTCTTTCCAACTTTTGTTCTGCTAGCCCAAACAAGTTGTATTATTGTTATCTCTTCTTGGACAATAGACTCCCTTAATCATGCTATCTGCCCTTCTTTGAACCTGTGCTTGTTTGAAATTGTCTTACTTTGAAATTATCTTACTTTAAATAGGTGAATGAACTTTACACAGTGATGTCCTTCCAGGTACTTGTCAGTAATACTTCTCTGTCTTTACAGGAAATCCTTTATTAAGACAGCCTGCAATCACTTTTACTTCTTCTGCAGCAAATGCACAGCAGTAATACACATACAAAAGCTTCAGTTACAAGCTGATCAGTGATCTCTGATTTCTGCTGAGTTTGCATATCAGCAATTATGTTCTCAATGGATCACTCTACTCACTTTTGAAATGCATCTGTCCCTGGGAGGAAGACTGTTTTAAAGAGAACAATAGCTCTATACAAGTCTCCTGAAAAAGAAACAACATTATCCTTTGAAACTTCGTGTGTTTAGCAGGAAACACAGAGCAATAGTAGTGAACAAGATTTGGTAGTTTCATTGCAATAATTTCAACTGTCTCGTGATCTGCATGATAGGGAGAAATCTGTCCCTCTTCTGTCTTTCCTGTGATCATTAATATCTCTCTGCCTTGCCTGTGCTTTTTGCTCTATGCTCCTCCAAATGTTACCTGTTATGATCTGACACAGATGAAAGTGAAAACTTCTCTGTCAAAATACGTTTCTGTCAGAAAACTTGGTATATTTCACATAAAGCAGTAGAGAAATGTTTTCAGATTTCAGATTATAGTTAGAGGTGTAAGACTGAACACTAGAGAATGGTGTTCACATCTTTTATCATAGCTGGTGTCACAGTGTATACCACTTCTGATTTCCCTAGGCATTCCCAAATTTACCAAAACTGCATGATCTTATTTTAGGTTTTACTGTCTTCTACTTCTCACAAAATCTCCATTTGCTCATAGGCACATCTAGAATCAAAACGTGGTGGATGAAATGAAATGCTGTAATGAGTGAAATAAAATTTGTTCTCTAGCTGGACATTAAGATCCTCCTCATCTTCACAGTGTAATGGCTGATAGCTGTAGGTTAATATACAAGCTGTCACGTTTATATTTTTGTAAGCTATGCCACTGTGTCTCTACTGTCTGATGACTTCCATCTCTGATTTTCCTGTTACACAACAATGTTTTGGCTGCCCAATGTCTGTCATATGTAAAGATGCAGGAGAGAGCTAGAGACTAAAGAAGAGATCTCAAAGATGCAATACTGTATTCTGCACATAAAGTAGACCACTCCCTTGATTGTTATCACTTATTCTACTGCAAGGTACATTTGGCTTCAACTGCATCAGTCTGTATGTATTTTCAGATATCTTTCCCCTTTTCCTGCCTATTCTTTGCAACTGGTCATCTAATGAGCTGGTTTACACTGCTATTTACCTCATCCAAAATTTTTTTTCCTGAGCCATGTGACTGACTGAAGGTAAAATGTTTTGTGACTGTATGTACCAAAGACAGACCATAAAAAGGCCAAAATAAAATTTGATTACAGGAACCTGTTCAAGCATCACTTTTTTTCCACTAATAACAATGGACTTACTTCATGTTGTGCAAAAAAAGAATATTGCTTTTTAGTCTTCTTAGAACTTAATGTTTGAGACTTATTAACTGCAATTATAATGACTTATATACTTATGATAATAAATAAAGAACTAGGACTGTGGGACACTAACTTCTGTTTTTTCACCTGTATGAAATGTCATCAATTTTTTTTTTTATAACACTTTTAAAAAACTTTGGTAAGGAAATAAACAAAATCTTTGTCAATTCATGGCATAATAATATGAGCTTCAGCTTTACTGAATAACTGTTTTGGAATGCCTGAATTCAGTTGAATGCTGTCTTTACACAGAGTTTGGTGCAATTATTTAATTAATGGAAATGAAGTATTGCAGCACCGAAGAGTCTGAATAAGTGTTGAAGGACACTGTGGATAAGACCCATGGCTTGGCTGCAGCTCAGGGTAATTCACATATTTGAATAATGAAATGGTGAATTTTCATTGCTTGTCTCTCTCTTCCTTCTTTCAGCTTTGCATCTTGATGGAACCAAAGAAATCTGTCTTCTGCCAGACAGTAAGATCCTAGGTTGCTGGGGCAACATGTTGACTGCAAAAAAACCTTAAAATAGAGGTGGCTCATTTCCAAGTCACCATTTTTCTGGGGTTTGGGCCTTTTTTTCACGTTTTCATAGAAAAAACACACACTGGCTAGAATGCCTTGCAGGAGGCTTTAGAATCAATTAACTTGTTTATAGAGAGATTATGAATCAAAAAATACTGCTAAGCATGTGAGAAATGCACACCACTACTTCTCGATTTTAAAAATATGAAAATTCATAGAAGTACAAAGAAGTTTTAAAGAACCTATTTAAAAAACAACTGCTTAACTAAGAACTGGTTGCTAGGATTTACAAGGGTTGCCACGAAGTTGTTCCCAAAGTTGCTTTACTGAAATGCTAACCGGGTGAAAAACATGTTCTTAATGTTAAAAGAGTTGCATAGGATTAAGCTGCACAATTCCCATTGAATCAAATAGAATCTGGGTAGTTAAATTTAAGTTCAGTCCTTTGGAAACACTTGCTGTTCATCATGAGTACAGAAATGTTTCAAGTACAGAAGAGGAAACCCCCTGTTTTTTAGTAACAAAGATGTGACTCAGCACAAAAAAAAAAAAAAAAAAAAGAAAAAGAAAAATAAATCCTGTAAAAGCTCAATGCGCTACTGTCTCTTTGCCTAAGAACAGCAAAGTCCATTAACAGTAATGATGCTATGATAAAAGGTGCTTGCAGAAAATAAAGCCCACTGTGTTAAGGTGTTGAATAGTTTTCAGTTCTTCATACTAAAATTAATCTATAGCTCTAAGAGAGGGAGATCTTTCTTGAATTAAAATATGACACCATGCGAGTGGCTTTTCTGGGCCTGATAATTATCCAAATGCTGCATTTCAGGATGCATGCTATCTAATTTCTGTGCCTATCTCTTGGCTCGTTGCTGGAAAACAAAAGGAAATGTCAGGAGAATATGTCCACTTGAGGGCAGCTTGCTGAGTGAACTTCATTCAAGGCCCCATGCTATGTGAAAGAGGGCGCTTGGTGCCTACCTTTTTGGATATGATAGAGGCGTTAGAGCACTAGCTAGAAGAAATGGAGCCTGGGCTGTACTGTGTCTAAAAAGAACTAAACTCAGTGTCAAGTGGGGCAGGAATCTTCACTACGATTGCATGCACACCTCCATCAACGGAGTAGCTGAGACCAACCAGAGAGGACAAAAGAATGATTCTGCTACAAACTCAGTCTTCTTCCCTTTTGGGTCTAAGGATTGTTTAATTTATGTGGAGAGAAGGCCCTACCACTGTGTACCTGCAAAAAGGAACAATCTAGGTTAGACAAAGGTGATCATTTGTATAATGAATGTATGCTGAGATTTGATCTATCAGGTTATGTGATTCTTTTGCTCTCACACATCACAGGTTCTAGCTATGCAGCACAGAGAAACTGATGCCTTGAAAGTACACCAAGGGAATATGCCAGCTGCCCTAAAATGTCAGCATACAGGGATCCCTAACTCTGATGCACGTGCATGGGTTTAAGACTGCAAAGGTAGATGCCAAGGACGTGGGAGCAATTGAAGATGTTAAACAAAGGAGTTCAGCTGCAGTACATGTTGGCCCATTGCCTGTGTATTATACAGTCCCATCCATATTGAATCATCTTATGGAAAATATCTTTCCTTATGACAGGTCAGCAAATTTCAACAGGTGGGCACTCCATACAGATGCTAACATTTCTAATCCTAGCTCCAATTGATAGAAACTCATCCTTCATGTGTCTTGGGGACTTAAATTTGATAGCCTGTTTCTTGAGCAGTCTGCAGCAGTGTTTTTCTTGTATTGTACATGAAAGTACTTACTGATTCATTTCTAAAATGAATTTTGAAAATGGAGCAATTCATACAAATGTGTGTTTTGTTAATCCTGCTCAGACTTGATTCTGAGCAGTTCAGCAGTTTGGATTGATATAGAACTGGCAATCAGGAAAAAAGATGGAAATTCCAGTGGTCAGTGGCCTAACCAGGAATATCATGAATAACATGTCAACTGAATGTTAGAGTTCAAAAAATTAGAAAGGTATTTACATGTCTAAGGTCATATCCACCACAGAATATAACACAGTTTTGAGACCCTCAAATTAATGCAGACTCAGGCAGTTAACAGTGCATAAATGCACTCACGGTGCTTTTAAGCTTAAATTGTCACATGCAGAGCCAGAAAAGTTGTCACTGCAGTGTGCCTTTACCTAATTTTCACTGTTAGCCTATGTGGAGCCAGGGTTGGTATCTCTGCAACAAAACCCATGGGACATAAAGAAATCTTGTGAATAATTTAGAAAGTAAGCCAGAACTCCCAGTTTGTCTGCTTGCATTTTCAGCACAAACCCATTTTGTCATGCTAACTGGATTAAAATATTAAACATATATTGCATTGTGACCTTTGTGTCTTTTCCATAAAACTGCATAGCCATCTTTTTCTTAAAACTATTTTTGGCTTAAAATGAGAACACTGCTGACTAAAGTTAACTACCTTAAAGTAGTAAATGACAGATACTATCAATGAATAGGAATAATTTTCTAACATTTTCTGTCTTGCGCAAATTTGCTTACATCACTGCTTTTTTTTTGCAGGGGGGAGGAGTGAAAGGAGAGACATACTTTTATCTAACCATGTATCTAATTAATTTAGTCTCCCTAGAAACATCAGTGGGTGTTAGGTATGTAGGTAAGAGTTGCAGGACAGTCAAGAACTCCAAAGAACTGCTGTTGGAGCATAATTTATAAGAAGGTGGCATCCTCAGTGATGCCTCAAGCCCAAAATGCTGTGCAGCTTTTTATAGAGCTTTGAAAAAGAGATAAATGAAGCTATGAGAAAAATGCTTCTCTGACTGTCAGGCAACTGCCTTTTAGTGTAAGGCCTTCTTCGTGTGGAAAGAGAAAAACAGTTCTTAAACTATCCAACTGGATTCTTAGTTGAGCTGCCATGCGACTGATGGATGAATTAAATGTTGCTGGGCATGAAGACCTGTGACAAAAGGGTCAATGGTCTTCAAACACCTGTGTTTTTTTGAGTTAGAGACAATGTGACACTGAACCTCTGATCTTGCTCTGAAAATGCATTAAGCTATGAAGGAAATGGTTCAGGACAACTGACTGAACTGAGAAGAGTGGCAGAATGGACTTTCAAGTGAATACTCTCTCAAAATATTATACAAGAGTGAAATCCTCTCAGGAGAGCAGCATTCAACAAAGCCTGCAGGTAGGCACTGCACTAAGTGAAATCATTGGCAACAAAGCCAATCTTAGACACTACAATAAGTTAAATTATAACATTGAACATCTTAGCATCATTTATTTCTCAGCTGAAAACTACTGCTTGAAACTGCTTCAGGTTCAAGAAAAAATTACTAGCACTACAATCCTCTAAAGTTTAATTGCTAGATCAGGAAGGATTTCCTGCTTAGCAGGACTGGTTTTGCACACTAGCCAGGCTCCAATTACATTTTGAGGTGAGATTTGGGCACTTTTATCTCTCTATGTCATGGAAAAGAAGTGCAAAAAGATTTGATGGAAACTGTGGTTTAGTGTGTTCTGAAAAGAGGGCGAGAACTAGAATGAAACAAAATAGACATGTGGGTAAGAACATATATATTTACAAAGACCAGTTTGCTAAATGGGTCTAATCATCTGCCTGTAGTCTTGTCCATATTGCCTTTGGAAATGAAGAGCCCAAGGCAGGGATGAGAGAAATGGTTGGTAGTGTGGCAGTGTGAAGAGTTTTGTGTCTTCTTCCCTGGGCTGTGGTATTTAACAGTGTAGACATTGTTTGCAGGAGATGGAAGCAGAGAAAGTGACTGTTTAGCCTGTGTATATCAATGCAGATGAGACTGGCACTACAATGGTACTATAGCATCAGTGTGCAGTATTCTCCATTACAGCGTAGGCCCAGTGGTAATGTTGTGTTGATATTGGTATATTGTTTATCTGTGGTGCAGCTACTATAAGAGCTGTGGGAAACAGATGGTTTTATCAGAGCAATATGGGAAATTCAGGCACAAACCTCATTGAACTTAGTGTGCAATCAAAAATATTATTGCTGGATTAAGTGAGAAAGTGTCAGCAATCTCAAAATTCTATGCAGTTCTTTAGTATTTTGCTTTTTTGAGCTTTATAGAACTATTTCTTAATCTAAGAGTTGCCACAAAAAATGTTCATTCTTTTTCATGTGTTAGATATGTTTACCTCACTTTATTTTCCTATTATATCTTTGAACCAGGACTCAATTTAACTGAAGTGTGGCTTTTGTAACATTTTTTTTTCCCAAGAGATTTTTTTGTTTGTTTGGTTTGGCTTTTTTTTTTTTTTTTTTTTTGTTAATGTCTCAGGAACTGCCTTTTGAATGATTTCAACATGTTCTTCCCTTTCAAAGCTGCAGACAAATTTGCTAGTTTAAAACATTTGGGCACACCTTATTGTTCTCTTCTTTCAGCAGACCTGAATCTATGCTAAATAAATGAGAATGAAAAGGAAATAAAATCACATTTGTCACAGATGAATGAATATATGGGAAGTTAGGTAGCTCTTTAGCTTCCTTAGCCATTCTAAGAACTGGTTGCACTATGTACCTCAAGAACTGTTTCTATGTTGTATAGTGAGTCCTATCTTCAAGGTAAAATTCTCTTGTCAGTTGTTCTCAGCATCACAAGAGGAGTGTTGATGTACATTTTGGCCTTTCATCAGTAAAAAGGTGCTTATTTGTTTCTGCCCTTTAGAACACATAATCACAGTGCTATCACAGAACTGGTATTGGATGTAGGTAAAGGTAGGATTTGGGAGCAACTAAAATTCCAAGTTATACTGTTACATAGTGACAGAAAGAAAACCCCGTAATATAATGCACCCACAATGTGACATTTACAACTGAAAACCAAAAAGCATCAAAAACTCTCTTCCGCCTCTTGGTATTCTAGGGTATAGTTTTTACATTATCTGTGCTGCAGTATTACTCTGGCTGCTACACTGAGGGATAGTTTCCCCTGGGCTAGGCTAGAAAATATGCATATGAAGACATGGAAACTGCTAAGATGTCATGTTGGTGAACTATGAACTAAAGTGGAAGAATCTTTTCACATATTTTCAAAGGAAGAATACCTGTATAAGCGAGTTGGAAGAGTTCATGAGAACACACAGACATCACAGCAGATCAGTATCAACAAAGCTCAGCATGCTCAGAGGAAAACAATGTCAAAGCTATGAAAATTTAAGATCTAGCTTGTAAATTTGATGAGAAGTATATTTTTTTCCCATTGTTCCAGACTAATGGATATCTACTGAATAATCTGAATGTATTTTTTCATGGACTTATTTGTTTAATCACACTTTTAAAACATCCTGTTAGCAATCTGCAATCAGTTCTTATACATAATTGTTGCTACATCTGCAGTTACTAAAACATCTCTTGTGTTCAGTACACAAAATAGGAAACAAATGCAAATGAAGATGAAGACAGTTCAAAAATTATACAGGTTACTTCATTTACTTATGAACTTCATTTATTGTATAAGAACCCAATGACAGAATATAACTGATAAAATGGAGATGTCTTAGCACTTCTAATTACTTAGCACTATACCAATTCATTTAATTCTAATGCAGATATCTAAAATAGATCAACATAGTCATCATCCGAAAGTGGTTATCTCTTCCACTGACTGTAAAATTTTGCATACAGGATGACTAGCTCTTGTGTAGGCATTTAAATTTTAATTGTCTAATGTTCAGTGAGATGAATCTAGCCCTCCTGCCCTCCTTACTTAGAAGCTTCAAATGAACTTTTAAGTTTGGATACCTCGAAATATCCATCCTAGCTTGTGTTCTCTCTTTTTTGTTATTAGTCTCATTTGGACAGGAATTCCCTTATATTTATCTCAAAGGAGAGACAGAAAAACTAGGTCTAACAGATAATTAACATAGGTAAAGAGAAGACTTTAAGATTTTTATCAAAAGGAGAAGAAGCAGGAGAAGGAGAAGAAGAATGAAAAAGAGATAAAAGAAAAAATTGAATAATAATAATAATTGATGAATGATTTCTCATATTTTTAGCTGTCATATCCTTAAATAATTCCATTCATTGTTTATATTCCTTAATTGAACAAAGCCAAATGTATTGTATATAAAAGACAAAATATTTTCTTGAATGTTTTTATTTGCAGTTACATACTAAACTGACACTTTGCTACCTGGAGAAGAATGGAAACCAGAATTTGAAAACATATCCATAAACATCAGTGTGTTTCAAAACAGACATACAGTCATTCCTGTTAAGGACAAAAGTTTTAATCCAATGTACAAAATGGAATTTTAGATATATATAATCACCATGAATAAAACTCTTCCTTTCCAGTGTATTGATTTATTTGTTATCAGTTTAGGTTTCTGCTTTTTGTTTCGTTTATCAAATCAGTAAATTTAATGAGTCTCAGCATAGGCATGACGTGCACTGGAATAATTTGGGTTTTATTTTAGGGATTGGGCCCATACTCCAAATCACTACACAATGAAGGGATTATACATTAAAAAGGACTGTATGCAATCAAGAAGAAATTTTAATTAATCATAAATAGAACTGGTTTTGTGGAATTAATTTGACCTGACAGTTCAAGGTTTGATCAGCACATCACAGAGATTAAGAATACTTTTGACTTAACAGAGAGAGTCCCAGAGAGTCACTGCAGCCTGAAATACTTTAGGAAAGCTAGTGTGTACAGATCACACAATGTCATTGTTTCTCTTAGTGCTTCCATTCCATTAGGAACCAATGCAAGACTCTTTTTAACTTCCGAGAAACCTTCTAATATCATGCTGTCCTGGTCAACACTGAAGCAACAGAGATTACAAGACATCAAACTACAATCTTTTATCCCATGTTCTGTGTGTATAAAACAAAGAGTCAGCTTCCCTTTGAAGTACTAATTGACTGTCTGTACCAATCAGCACCTAATCCCTTTCCTACATGCATTTAGGTCTCCACAGTAACTGAGCTGGCCTTCTCTGCGGTCTAGGCTGTGAAGCATTTACAGTAAATGTGTACTATGCAAAGGGAGTAATTGATCTCAGTCTTAGAAAACCTGTTTAAAAGCAACTAGATTTCCTAATTCATGCTTTAGTCTAACAGCAAGAAGATGAATAAGAGTTAAGAGAAAAGAACTCTAGAAGAGAGTACATTAAAAAATTAGTAATAAAAAAAGAGGAATGTGATTCTTTTTTTTTTTTTACCACACATTATCCAGGAACAGGGGGCACCAGAGGTTTACTGATTGTTCTGGGTCCTTACATTTCAGGTTGGAGATGTAATCACAAAGAATTTGATTGATGTTGTTAGGCGTAGCTCCAATCACTACCTTGCTCATTACAAGAACTGTTAGTACAAGACCTTAAAGATACATTTTACCCATTGCTGGAAGCACAAGTCGCACACAAGTGATCTTTTAAAGCTGATAGCCTCATAAGTCTAGCCAGGCAGTTGAAGTGATTTGCACTTACTTGATTGCAATCTCTGCTCCTCTCATGAAACAGAGATCAGGAAGGAGCCCACTTGGAATGTCAGCTTGTAATATGTTAAAGGTGAATGAAAGGGACATAGTAAAGGGGATTTGAGAGACATTCTTCAGCAAGTACTGGCTCTGTCAATTAGAGGAGGAAAAAACCACCAGAGATCACAGTAAATCACCAAAAATGCAGGTCTTCAGCTGCAGAGTATAAAATGGTAATCTATATCGGAAGCACTCTGATAAGCAGTAAAAGTTTAGACTCTATGCACATTGACTGTTCAGAGAATGTTTTCTTTAAATAAGTTACTAGAAACACTTATATTTTAGGAATGTGATAAGCTTTTTCTACACCACAAATGTTTTTTGAAAGAATGAATGTTTCCTCAAAGGAAAATAAACTGGTTAGTATTTATTCCCAGCATATAACATTTATGCTCAACTCAGCCTTTAACACAAGATAACAACAAAATAGTCTTTATGTGTGTACTTTTCTTTATATTTTGTATCCTTAAATTATCCAAGGATTAAAGATAGCAAGGTTTTATGTTCTTTCAGATAGGGGACACAGTATAACCACATTTGCTTAATAGATTCCATGCCTGCACTACTATCACTGGTGAACTCAGTATCTTATATACAATATTCTAAATACAGAATGGAAACCTCAGAAAAATTCTTACCTTTGTTAGACTTTTGTGCCAAACAGCCAACACCAAGTATAGTCATTATTTCTATTGATTGAAAACTTCTAAAATAACCTACAACTTTTGAGTGCCTCTGTTTTGAGGATATCCATCTTGCTACACCGTAAGGAAAAGTTTAGTTCTTAGGAAACAATATTTTCTGGAAAAATCATTCCAGTAGTTCCTTTTCAAAAAATCTCTTCCAGCTTTTTGTTATGCAGTCACACAGTTTAAATAAATGTTAACTGAAATCTTGAATTCGTTTCTTATTAGGCAATTATTTTTAAAGGGGCATATTAAGGTTTCCAAGGACATTTTGTTCTGTCTTTCTATAAAGCACAGCTCTTAAAGGTAAATTAGATTTGCTGGTCTCTTGGGTGGTCACATAAAACAGGTCTCTGCATATGACTAGAATTGCCATAAAGACAGGCCATGTAGCTATATAGTGAGGAGGTCAAGACAGAGGGGACTGTAGAAAAATAAACAAATCAAACAAAGAAAACAAACCCACTTGTGCTACAGCTGCTCACACCTTATCAGCTTTTTTTTCCTCTGCTGCTCCCTGAGTAGCAGCTACCCAGTACTAATCCATGTGACAGTTTCTTTCCTTTTCAGGAACTGTCTGAGCAGTCTGTTTAGAAAAGATGAAGCCTGAAGCTTATCCCCTGTTGTCATGCCCACCTTGCCCTGATCCTGACCCTGTGCTATGGCTCTATTCACAGTTAGTTTAGGAGGATAATTTGGAGCTAGTCCTCTTTTGGCAGAAGAGGGTCCATCTACAGAAGGAAAGCCCAGCCAGTAGCAAACAGAGCTTCAGAAGTAGACCTGGAGAGAATCAGTGCCTTTAGCTCACTCAATTGCTAGATTTTTTGATATTTTTGAATGACTTTTCTGACATCTCTGGCTTTGTGAATGAGATGATGCCTCTGTTTATGGAAAAGCCGGAGAGGGGAAGGAATGACCAAAACTGTGTTCAGGCAATGGAAATTTTTGATTCTTCCCTGTCCCATGCACATATAAGAACAGCATTTGGTAAGTCCTCACCTTTCACAGTATCTGCTCGCATCCTTCAGGAGCCCAAACTGATTGCTTTTTCCTGGGGTCTGGGGAAAGAAAGGGAGTTTACTTTCAGCTCATTTTCTGACATCTGAATTAGGTCTAGATTGTCAGTTCTGGGACGAATTGAATACAAGACCACCTGCATATTTTCTAAGGCAACACAGATGTTTTAAATAAAGTTATAATCCTTGACATAAATGGTTTTTTATCAAAATGCATTTAATTAGAAATCTTGTGAAAGAAGAGTGAGAAATTCTGATAACAATTGCAAGTACATTGCTTTGCCCTGACTCACAAAACAGGGTACTACAATTACATCATGGATAACAGTAGAAGTGATATATATAAAAAGGAACAGTTCACAGTTTGGGTTATAACAAGCCCAAGGTTAGTTTGAAGAATGCTGGGGTTTAGGCAACTAATTACATCTTGTAATGTGAAGGAGACAAATGAGTCTAAATGACCTTGAGATAAAATGGCTGAAGAGTAAACAGAAAAAAAAAAGACTTTAGTTTATTGCTTGAGGAATTTATTTTATAATCTTCATGTTAAATGAAAACCCATAGCATTTTACAGCCAAAAGTACCCATTATTAATTGTTCCTCTGAATAGAGTTCTTACTGATTTCACTAGGATTAAGGTACTTGCTTAAAGGTAAATAACAAAAGTAAGTTTCCGATACAGTCACATGTAGCTCATATATTTGTAGTTTGGAATTTTGGTTTTTCATAATAAACACATAATCAACAACATTTCACAAAGTTATTTTAATTTTTACTTTGATTATTGTGTGATTTTCTCTTCCACTCATGTGTAGGAGTATTCCGCTGTAGCTCAAAAGAATCATTGTATCATTACTTGGCATGCCCCAGTTTGGTTCCACTAAGAAGCAAAATAGCTAAATTTCTCACTCTTTGGCTTGAGAAAGTACTTCACTCTACTGCTGTTGCTGTGCCAGAGGAAGAAGACCTGTATTCATTATTTATTGTTTTCTGCATGTTACTAATCTTGGTTTGATTTAGAAAAGTTGACTTCCTGTGAATGTATTAAAGAGTGGCACGAATGGCTCACTAATCAGTGCTTTATAGAATACCATTAATAATTTACATGCTTAAAGAACACAGCATTTCCAGGAAATATGCCAAATATTATCTATGAGTAACCTCCTGTTAAATATTTTATCAGCAAGAAATAATTTAAATCATCAAATGAATTTTAGCTTTTGGTGTCACGGTAGGTCACATTTGTAAGCTGGCATACTCCACCACAGACTGTGTTGGTCCTCAGATAAGGAGATAGGGTATAAGAGGGCAGTGGAGACCACTTAGCCAGGAAGACATGTATATCTCAGGTGCTCAGAAGAGATTAGGGCATTAAATGGTGGATGGTAAAGGAAGACATTACCTCTCTGAGGTAAGTTTAAGAGAAAGATCAAGGAATTGGAGGAGACAGAATTGGAGCCTTAGATGGGCCCATGCAGGATGGAGAACAAGCGTATTACAGAAAAATCTGTGATAGCTTGATCTTAGTCTTTTCCAAATTTGTTGAGCAACAGTGAAGCGACTGAATGCTTTTTGCATATTAGCTTCCTTCCAGGTGATTATAGTAGGAAGTGATTCAGCTGTCTGGCAAGGTAGCCTCTTCAGAAAGCAACCATGTGAAAATCATACAGTTTGAATGATCAGTATTGATATCACCCAGGCTGTGCTCTGGGCGTCTTTCTAGGCTGCTGTCAGGTAAATCAGTGCAAAGTTGTTTGGAAGTGGACTTCTTATCTACCATGCTGCTGTACTCTCATGCATCACATAAAAGATTTATTTTTTTTTTAAGAAGAAAGCTTTTTCTAAAGGAAACCGCAGTCGTTACACTGTATATAGAGATCAACAGGTTTCACATTCCCTGCGGTGTTATCATGTCCTTTCATCAGCTAACTAGCTAATTTACACCACCACAGCCTTCTTGCTACAGATAGAAGGAAGGATTTGATGTAACATGAAACCTTAACTCACTCATTATCCAACAGAGGTAATGTACTGAAATTGTACTGAATGTAATGAATATAAAACCATTTTAATGGAAACCTTTCCTGCAGCTGGAGAACATCATTCTATTTGAAGAATTTCTGGTAAACAGGCATTTTCCAAAACATAAACATTTGGTTTTTAAATGAATATTTACTCTGTTTCACTCTACATTTATTTGTAAAGAGGAAATGTCTGTATAAATAGATGATTAAGATCTAGAGTGCATGTTACCAAAAATGGATTGTAGCTTATTCCTGATTGCTGTAGGAAGAAAACATTCTGAACCTGGGATGGTCAAAGAAAACATGATATTGAAAGCTGCTTTTAGTACATTTAGGGTGGAAGAGTGCACCATTGCACGTTCAGAGCTCTAAGTACTTCATCTGAGGTTTTATGGTGCATAGGACACATACACTACCACAGACCAATAGCCAGAATAATTTGTAAAGATGAAGAGCTCACATTTGCTCATCGTTGGCCTGGGCACTAGCACATCAAGTAGGAGAAAGGACATAAATCTTCTTTGCATATCATTCAATGCCCTCAATTATTGTTCTTACACTCCCTGAATATAAAAACAAGGCAGAGCTAATGTCCTTATTTAGCGAGGCATTTAGCATCACTTTAGCCACATAAACTGTATCACGTAGGCATTTCTATTTATTTGCAGGGTCACTTGCTTTAAATATTTGATGGTAAGATAATGCTTCAACTAAGGCAAAGTCAGAGTTTTAGCTCTGTGCTGTGGAGATCGTTGCAAGCTGTGAAGAGACCTGAACTGACCATTAAACTGAAGATCTTGCTGCCATTTTCCCTGACTGGGAAAATCTGATCTGAACCTCTAAGTCCCTACTTTTGTTTTACTCAAGTCAACCTAGCTATGACAAAGAAAAGCTTTATTCCTTGGACTTTCTTTCAGCTAGTTTTGAAAGAGCAGTGCAGTCTTTTGTGGTCTTAAAACTTTATATACTATATTAAATCAAAAATCTGATCTTGGAAAATCACATAGATGTCCAGATGGTGTCAGTGAGTCAAAGTCAGACTCCATATAAGTGTATTTCAGCCAAGAATGCTTATATCAGGTATGTGATGATTTTGAATAATTCTGTATACTTTTTTGAGGATAAAATTTGCTTCTTGCTTGCATATAAGGTCATCACATAGTTTAAAAAGACAGGCTGTGAGAACAAATTCAGATATCCCCCTACCCCTGCCGTATCCACTAACAGTACCAGGTATACAGGTAAACATGAAAGTTTTTACCTCAAATTTGCACTTACATGGAACTTTAAGAGAAGAAACATGTGATATCAAAATAAAGAAATTATAATTGCTGACAGAAGATGTAGGTATCCTGCATTTGGGTTAATTTCTTCATGTTGCTGTTTTGGACTTGATTCCCAGCCTGCTGATTATTTGCAATCATCTGTGTTGCAGGTCAGTCTAATAGCAAGAAGGCTCTGTGTGGCTCTGTATGACTCCTGTCTAATTCCTCTTCTTGAAGTTTCCATTACCTCCGTGAAGGAGTTCAGGAAAGCTATGCGATACCACATGTAGAGTTGTTCGAAGTTATTTTCAAATTCAAATGAAACAAACAGTTCCAATAAGATTAAAATACCTTGGAGTACAGTTTTCCAGAAAAAAAAAGTATTGTTTTATAGAGAGATCTGTAGCCTGCTGAAGAAATAATTCAGGACATGCTTTATTGCACTGTATTTTACAAAATAAGAGGGATTATGGACTCAGAACAGCATTTTTGCCTTGATCCATTTTTTTTGTATAATGCATATTTAACATATTTTACTTGAATGGCCTTTTTTATGTTAATAGTTAGAGGCTTTACTGGAATGCTTGCAGGAAAGTATAACTGTTGGGTTCTGTGGTTATTTTCTTTGCATCCATTAAATTGCTGTAGTTCTTATATTGTAATTGACAGAGTAATATCTGAACAGTGTCTTTGTTCAGTAATCCAGTCTTGTTGCTCATGCTTAACTGCTTTCTGGGAGGACACTTAAAAACAAACTAAACCCATAATGGCCTCTACAAGGGTAAACGACACTCAAAGCCAAAATCTTCTAAATGCAAAGATGGATTTCTCTGAATGAACACTTAACTATTTAAGCCTTTAAACATGCGGTTAACCTCTGTTGTGCTGAGCCTTTCATGATAGCAGCATTTCTGAAGACAGATATGTGCTGGGTGTAGAACCTGTAGAATGGCCTATGATGAATATTCTGATGAGATTATGAGCTTGAACAGCAGATATATAGATGCTGCTTGTTGTGTATTGAAGAAGAAGGTAACAGAGAAGGTTTGTAGGAAATAGGGATTCTTAGTAACTGGTAGAGAAAATTGTATTAGGAAATAGTATCACAATTTCACTCCAAACAAAACTGGAGAAAAGAGGAAGGTTAATGATTTTTTCTGGTAAAATAAGTCCACTGTTTAATTTGTGTCTGTCTCTGGGTTTGCTCCAAGGTAGTGTTGACTACTTTGAAATCTGTGTGAAAAAAATTGAAAGGACATGCAGAAGACATGACTAGAATAATAAAAGAAGAAAGAAGAATAAATTCATGAATGAAAGAATGCACAAAATGTCAAGAAAAAAATATAGCTGCTGTTTTCAAGCTAATGGATCAAGGAGATGTCTATGAAGTACTGATTTTGCCTTTTGGTTAAACAAGATCATGGGAACTTTGTGATGAAATCTTCAACTGAGTGCAACTGACAGAAAGTTGTTGGAAAAGCAATTACGTTTTGCTAAATCTGAAACAAGAATTGAATGGCTTCTACTTCTGGATTTCTTGGAAATTACACAGCTCTAAAATGTGGATGTAACGTGAACAAAATGGTATTAATTTGGTATTGAAGATACCTGTTCAGCTTTAAGAATGTATATAGTCCTGCTGTCCTCATTAGGTAGACTAGTAGAAACTAGTGATCAGAATAGCTTTGAACTTTTTAGCAAAACTTTTGTCCTCAGGAAATGTTGATTTATCAAAAGCTTTCTTGTGGTAACACTTCAAGGAGATTTTCCTCTGCGGTGTGTTCAATGCTGCACAAAGACTAAATGTGGCACTGAGACAACCACTATTATGCCAGATGCTACCTCATCTGGTCCCTCCAGATCTAGACTAGAGACATTAAATATGAGTCTTTTGCAGGTTAAGTTACCTCAGAACTAGAGCGCCAGCTACCCCTTGTTGGGTCTCCATGCTTTTCTTTGCAAAAGGTATAAATTGGTTTGGAGCCTATTCCATTAAGAATTAATTCAACTTGCTTTACCTGTTCATTCTTTTTTGATTGGCATGTCATATGCACATTTGAACACCTAGTTACATATTCCCCATCAGGTCAGTGATTTATTTTATAAGCAAGAGTAGATTTAATGCTAGCAGTCTTTTAACACTTCATCTGTCAGCTTCTTGGTACTTAATCTAGGACCACTCATCATATGGCTTCAGTTTCTAATCAGTTTTTTCAACCAGCTGAGGATATGTCCATCAGTACCACATTATCTAAACTACTTACACCAGGCAGTACTGTATCAGAAGCCTTCATTAACTACTGACTGTACTTTACCTTTAGCAGTTTTTATTTTTACTTCCTAAAAAAAAAAATTAATCAAATTTGAAATTTGTTAAATGTGACTTCTTTAAAATCTATGCTATTACCTATATTTAATTATTCAAATTCCATTCTTCCTGATTCCTGTACCTGTCTTGATTCTTCATCTTAATCCTTTTACTTGATCATTGAATGTCAAATAAATTTCATAGAAGAATTTTAATGCTACTCTTTGTGTCTAAGTACAAGACAAAGCACTTCAAGATGGATGCTGTGTTTAGTCAACAAGTTGCATCTTTTTACCTCCGGGAAAATGAGAAAGCTGGATTTAGCTGATTTTATTCATATTAAGTTGTACCTTTTTCACGGTACAGTCTTACCAACTGAAACTTATTTTATAAATGATAATTTCTAAAACTTCTGTTAGTGCAATTGACCAGCAATTACTTTTCATGAAATAAGACATGCCTCTGAATACAGCATTTGAGAAGCAGCGTCTTGGACATAGAAAATTTCACTATAGCTGGTTAGTTTCTGATAGATTTCCTACTGAACATTTTTTCCTATTGAACACACACCAATTCTTCAACCTCTATATATCTATATCCAACAGCAACTCCTTTAGAGCAGGTAGAAATGTTTTTTGCAAAAATAATCCTTGAAGTCAAGAAGGTCTTCTGTTAAGAACAGGAGCTCTTTCTTAATGATTTTTTATGAGGTCTGTTTTCAGTCACTGTTCTGATTAGCTTTTTATTTACTTTAATAGAATTACCACAGGTTTTCCTCCATCTCACTTTAAAAAAAGAAAAGAAGTAAAGAAAAAGAAAAAGAAAAAAGTGTCAAACACAAATCATTGTACAGAAGCATGTTTAGGCCCTGCTTTTGTTTTTGCAGCAGAAACAATCTGTTTGAAATATAATAAATCACTTCCTTCACCTGCATGTCTCTGTGCATAGCTATGTGTGCTTATTCTCTTCACACTCTTTCACTTAAGAAACAGATGTTACTTGCTTCAACAGGAAGGGAAAGGTGCTAGCAGGATCTCTGAGACCAGCTGGGTATGTAGAGTTTATTATATTCCTGCAACGGTTTTTTCTCCTTAAGACTGACTTATTGCTTTCCACTTCTTCATATAGCCAGGAAATATAATCCTGTCATAAAATGTCCGCTTAAAGGATCAGATCACCCAGCTCCAGCTCTTTTCTAGTCTATAAGTAAGTGTTTCTCTCCTAAGGTATGATCCATTTTAAAATTCAAGGTCATTCAAAAGACTTTGCAATGACAATTTCAGCCTTTACAGGACTTAGGAGCTGTAAATGAGTAGATATTCTTCTGTAGGTCATTTGCATTCTTTTCATATTTGCAGTCTGGAAGTCTTTCTCATTGTTACCCATTCAAGATCATGCTTGAAATTGCTTTGCTTGAGTGTATGTCAGCATACCACTATAAAGCAACCTTCTCTCAGCTGATTTCCTCAGATGGCCGGTCACCAAGTGTTAAAGCTGAACATTACTCCTGACACTCAAGGTGGTCAGCGATCAGGAGCAAGCTTGAATTTTCATACCCTGTTTCATGCAAATAGGAAAATTGCGAAAGCAGATTCATACTTTGTGAAAACTGAATAAACTGAGTTTATGAGATTTCAATTTGATCTAGGTGCAAGTAGAGAGATTTTCTCAAGTGTCTGATTCAGGTGCTGAAAAAAAAATAATTAAAAGACTTTCTTTTTTAAATCTGACAATGCTACCCATTTCCTTTCCAGTCTTTCTTTCTACTGACAATGAAAGCTTGACAATCTTCCTGTATAGTGTCAAGTCCTGTGTTGCTTTTGCTGTGTTGCCAATAACAAAGACAAAAGTAAAACAAGCCCAAAATTGCTGACATGTGTCCTCCAAACCAATATTTGTACAGAATCTGGAAGTGAAACCCTAATGTTCTAACCATCAGCTGTGACCTGATCAAAGTGCTGCTCATTGTAAACATAGATTGTGCTTCTAAGTAGACAGAAACTATGATTAACAGGAGAACCTAAAAATAAGACATTTAAAAAAATATATGCACAGACTTGTTTTTGTGTTTTATAGTGTATTATTAGTGTAGGACTTCTCAAATATTACATCTTTGAAAGAGTAAAGCAACAAAGGAAAAAAAGTGTAACATCTATGAGTAGAAGTTGTGTCCTCACTACTAAACAGTGGTGAGCATTCAGCTTAAAACCAGGAATTTAAAATATTAATGATATTGCACTGCAGTTGCATCAGAAGATGAGAAAACTTTTATGGTAATTTTCATATTATTCATGTGTATAGCTTGCTTTCTGTGAGTTCCCTGTAGGGTAAACAGGTAGTGAAAAAAGTGAAAGGAAGCAGGCACTCAAAAGGCAGTTGAACATTAATGAAGTGATAAAATATAAAGTTTAGATTCATACCAAAACAGATGTTTTCAGATTCAACCTTTTGCTCTTGGCCTTTTTCTGTTTCACAAATGCAAGAAATACATGGCTGTATTTCTCAGTGGACACCATTTTATGTAGTTTGGCATGAGAAAATGGAAGTCCATACAATACCATTTATTATAGCCATCTCAAAGTTAGGGGTGGGATTCAGTTTCCATTTCAGACACATTTAGATGTCTAAATTTAGGCATACACGTTTACATTTCAGCTAAGGATCTAATCTTACAGAGGATCTATGCTGATCTTTAGAAAACCTTATCAAGTCTTAGGTGTGTAACTTATAGACAGAAAGGTTACGGTTCATTTGCTCATTCATTTCTGTCAAATGCCTTTGTGCTTAGGTATTCTGCCTGGCCCTTGGCTGTCACTCCAGGAAGCGGCAGTTTCTCATCAGTACTGTGTCTGATCTCACAGCTCCATCCCTGGAAGTGTTCAAGGACAGGTTGGATGGAGCTTTCGGAGGTCCAGAGGAAAGTGTTCCTGCCCATGGCAGAGCAGCTGGAACTAGGTGATCTTTAAAGTCTATCCCAACCTCAGCCATGATTCTGTGATGCCTAGGATCTTCACTGGCACCACATACTGATGTTTGGGCAAATGAATCAAGCTACTTAAGTGAGTTGAATCCTACCCAAAGTGTGCTGAGCAGTTTACCAGACAAAAAACGCTATCTAAGTCAGCTCTGCTTTGAGTGAGGAGAATGAAGTTGGATCAAATGACTTTCAGAGGCCATTTGTAACCTCAGTTACTCAACTATTTTGGACTGTATAAAATCTAGTGGCCAGCAGGGATATCTATAAATCTATTTGCAGAAAGTAGAATTTTGTGTCTTACCTGTACTTACCTTTCTCCCATAAAGTAAAAGCATATTGTTTGATTTCTCAGCTTTCTGTCAGTTGAGGAGTTTAAATCTATGCATGTGACCCTTTCTTTTTTTTTTTTTTTTTTTTTTTTCTCATTGATCTGAGCAAAGAAAAAGAAAAGAAGAGAATAAGGAAAAATATTCATGAAACAGAGGAACAGGTTTCCATTGAACTGGGTGAAAAAATAAAAGCTTGTTAAAATACTAAGCACTTTTCACTTTCTGTGAAACATGGCTTTGACAAATACTGAAGAAGCTGATGCAGTTAAATATGTGCAGATTGTGTTTCCAAATTTATGATTTCTATAGAGAATTTTTATTTGTTCAACCTGCCTGCCTTCCTGCTAGTTGGGTGCTATTCGTCTACAACTTTATTAAACACATGATAATGCAAATCCAAATACCTTTGCAAATTAGGCTGAAGTCCTGATGTATTGGAATTAAAGAGACTTTTTTCTTTAATGCAGTTGGGTGCAGTACAAGGTTTCATGTACCATGCAATGCATGTCTATAGATCTCCATGCAATTACTACACGGGAGGGGCTCCCAGAATGCTTTCTATTGCTGACAGAATATGGTGGTACTGAACAATAGAATTAATGTCTCCCTGGAGACATTCAAGACCAGGCTGGATGTGGTTGTAAGCAACCTGATCTAGCTGAAGATGTCCTTGCTCCGTGCAGGCGGATTAGACTAGATGACCTTTGAAGGTCTCTTCCAACTCAAACTATTCTATGATTTTTTATAGTAGACCTGAGGAATAATGATGAGGAAGTCAAATATTCATAGAATCAGCTAGGTTGGAAAAGACCTCTAAGATCTTCAGGTCCAACTGCTACCACACAACTTCCAAATGCACCACTAAACCATGTTGTGAAAAAATGGCAGGTGGAAAGAGAAAGAAAAGCTTTTGGAAGGTAAACTATAGTTTTCTTTAATCATTCCCATTCAGTGTAAGAACAGATGTGAACCATATGGCTCAAAAGTCCAGGATTTTGCCAGGAAAAAGAAAAAAAAAGAAGGGAAAGAAGAATAAAAACATAACTAACTGTAAAAAATATGAGTAAATGATTGTGACCATGTTGGGGATTGTGTTGGACTGGAGACTTGGTCTTTGATTCCTGCCAATGTCTAGGCTAGACCTAGCTAGGGGAGGCCATAGCTTGAAAAAATAAGATAACTATAGCAGCATGTTTGTATGGGACAATGAACTCTTAAAAAAACCCCAACTGAATAGTCATCTTCTTTTGTACTCAAAATAAAAGAAATGCAACTCAATTTTTTTCGTATGCCATTTGCCCTATGAATACTACAAAATAATCTGGACTCTGTCCATCAGAATTTTGATAATGAGGAGTTTTTGTGAAACAAGGAGCATATTAACCCCACCTTTTAACATATGAATGTCATCGTCTTAGTTGCCATTCCTTAGAGACCTCTAGGGGCTGGATTTCCAGGAACAGCATTACACAGCAAAAGCATTTTTCTAGTGTAAACATGTTGAGGCCACTTTTGGCTCCAGTCTAGATGAAATGTTGGTTGACATTTTGGTGCTGTTCTTGCAAAAGTCATACTGCCTTCAGTAATGTCATAAAAGATCCTTTGGCAGGTAGCACCAAACTGATGTACTAGCTAATATGTATTGTATTTAGAGGGACATCTCCAGTACAAATATGATCGCAATATTTTTGTGGTGAATCTATGTTGCCATGTGCTTTTTTCTTCCTCATTTAAAAAAAAAAACGTGGAAAGTTCACTGAAAATTTAAAAAGTCTTCCTGCCTCACATGCTTACTTGTCACACTATATTTTAGATTATTTTGATGTTCATATGAAAACCATATGGAACATAAACAAAACGTAATTGTGGAATGTTGTATTTCCCATTCTTCTTTATTTCTGTAAAAATAAAAAAAAAAAACCAACAAAACCCCAAACAAAACCACATTAAGAGTTGTTTAGTTAAGGCTTGGTATCTCTCCTACATTAAAAATATATTTTCCATGCTTGATTCTTTTTTATCCTTCCGTAGTGGTCAGCATTGCAGGAAGGACAAGTTGGTTAATTTCATAGCCTATCTACTGGCTATTCATGCTGAGAAATGCTGAATTACCTAAAACTAACTGAGTAAAGAAGAAAACAGGAGCAAAACTTCCTTTTCTTGCACTATCAAGTTTACTATGTGAAACTGGTTACAGCTGCATGGAACTGTGCTCATGCAACTCTGTGACAGTAATGATTATAATACAGGAATTGTGAGGATTTTTAAGCACTGTTATTTAAGAGGTCATGACAGCATCAGAAAAGGAAATACAAAGAATAAAACATATGAATAATGGAAAGAAAACTGTTTTGACTCTCAGAGACACGGTAAAAATGAGCTAGTTTTTATTTACATCAACATTAAAATAGAATTCTGTTGTACTTACTAGGAATATTCTCGTTGCCCCAGACTCCTACTGTCTTTGGTAGACAAAGTACTGAGCTTTGAAAGCCAAATGGTTGTTGGTTTGTAGCATTTTAGAGTAAATTTCCTCCTATAATTTACTAAATGCCATTTGAACACTTTCAGCAAGAGCCCCCCTTAAAAAGAACAAAGAATTCTTGCAATCTTCAGTGATCAATATTTGTATGGAGTAAGCCAGAGCAGAAAGAGGCTGATGCAGATGGATGTGCTTCCATCTCATGATGAATCATCTTTTCTAGAAATTATGTCTGAACTATGCTGTAGGTTAGGACTGACCCAGCCAAAGGTGTGGTGTATGTGACTTTTTAGTCTTCATATAATCTTCTCTTGCTTAGTTCCAGCAAGGACTTCAAATGGAAGTTTACATACAGAAGCATCTAGGATATTTAAAAGTTGGACAGTTGTTTCTAAGAATTTACAGTGCTGAGTTACTGACCTAAATGATCTTTAAAAAGAAAAGAAAGAGTCACACATTGGAGTGGGATTTGGGACAGCCAGCCTGTGAGGGACGAGGTCTAAGCTAAACAGCAGGAAACATTAAATAAAAGTGTGGTTGAACCTGATTTTCACCTACACTCAGATGCTTATTTTCAAAATGCAGGACTCAAGGATTCACAGCCTAAGTCCTCTGCTTGTTTGTGATGTTTGTGCAACAGTTAAACACAATGGTTAGTTATAATTACTGTAATGGGTGTTGAGAAAGGAATGTTTGGTATTAACGTAATGGAAATAGAGATATTTTTTTTTTCTTTTTCAGGGAACCAAATCTTTTACATATTTCCACAATTAAGCTCAGAAATTCTGACACTGAGAGATGAAATAATTGGAGAATTTATATCAAAATTTTGTTCATTTCTTACTGTTTAAAACTTATTTTTTTCTACACAATCTTTGCTTATTTGTTTAGAAGCCCATCTTCTGTAGACATTTATTAGTTACTTACACTAAAAGAAAAAAGTCAGAAATTTTAGGAGTCTTCATGATAAGAAATATAAAAAGAAAAAGAAAGCAAATATCAAATAACAAACAATAAAGAGTTTATAAGCACCAACATCAGTACAAAATTGTTCACAGACATTTCTAAAGTTTTCTATTCTCAAGCTTAGCAGTGAGAATTTATTTGAAGGTTTTAAATAGCAGAATCAAAGCTATGATATTAAATTGATAACTAGGACGCATTTCTGAATTTTAAAAGCTTGCTTGTATAATTTAACTCTTTTTTTCAGAGTTAAAGCAATCGTTGTGCTAGCAATAATATCAAAGTAACACAAAGTCAGATCAGAAGAAGTGCTCAAATTAGCAGCACAAAATATTTGATAGTGGTTTGGTCTAAGTACTTGAAAATCCAGTGTAAAGAATAATTATGCTTCACTTGCCAGATAAGGAACTCTTTGAATTCTCATTTGGTCATTCTTAAAGTTTCTGATATCTCTCATTTAAAAGGTCTGCCTGACCTGCTGATATAAAAGATCTTATAAATGTTGCTAAAATTACAGTTATTTTCTAAACCAGGGATTATCCCTGGGTTTTGCCCATGTTTATCAGTACAGCTCAGTTAGCCTTGACAAAACTTGCCAAGCTTTTCCATGATAAGGATCTGGTTCCCTTTAGCAGAGCTATATAATAAAACTTCCTTACAACTTTCACCCAGACTCATAAAAACTGGTAATAAAGAAAATTGCATAGAAAAATAAAAGCTTTGCTATCCCGTGGAAATTATTATGAAGCAAAGATCACAAGACATGATTTAAAGTAACCTCTGAGCCTGTGGCCTCATATGGTTGGTTGACTCACAAGGATCAAAGGTAGGAAATAAGAAATCATTTCCATTAGAGGAGAAAACTCTACTTGCCTGTAGTGTGGGGTCAAATGAGGCCTTGATTTTTATCAAGACAGCAATGAAACAAGTGAAGTAATTGTTTTCTATGATAAAGAACATCACTGCGGAGGATGAGTAGAATCTGGAATTTATTTCATTGTCATTTGCCAATAATATATCCGTTAAGTACGGGAAGCACATTGGTATACTGCAGAGATTAAAAACATTCTAATTAAAAGCAGCTGCCAACCAGTTGCAAATCAGCTCTTTCATAACTGCACTAATTCGGCTGGAAATCCTGGGGACTTATTTCTAAAATATATGTCATTAAAATAAATGTCCATTTTACTCCTCAAAGCAAATATGTATGATGTTACTGTAAAACTGATGAGCATACTGGAACATTTGCTACATCTCCAGATTGTAAAAGGACATTGTGCTGTCACAATGGGTTTGCATGATCACATCAATTCTGCCTTTTGTGGTAGGGCTCAACTTCAGCATGGTGAGTTAAATACAAAGTCTATTTTCTCTTCACAGGATTTGATGGCTTGGGTCTACGGTTTTAAGAAGAAGGCTGTGCTGTAAAGAAACTGCAAAAGTGATAAACTATGGACCAAAAGGTTATCTCAGTGACTATCCCAAACTTGGGATGAACTCCCACAGGAACAAAGATCTACTGTACTGATCACTACAGTCCATGAGCTGCCTTTTCTAATGTAAACACATATCCTTGAGAGTACACTACAAAATGAGACAGAAAAAAAGAAATTTTAGTGCTTTGGTGATGCAAGAAGAAGAAGAACCTATATAAAGTACTTTAACGACCCTGGCAAAGATGATTGACTTTCAGACCTTGTGTCAAATCAGAACAGGATAAGAAAATCAGACTTATTTGAGAAAGATTATCTTGAGATTTCCAAATTATTTAAGACTGGCCTAACTCAACAGCTATGAGAGTTGATTGAATGCCTTCTTATTTTGTAACTTCACTAGCACCTACTAGAATATAAGAGTTCAGCAATTATTTTTTGTTTGTACATCATAATAAATTAAAAATTTAACTTTCCTTTTAGGTTAACTTTGCAGCTTAGCAACAGAACAACAGAACAACAGATTCATATTTCTGCAGTTTTGCAGTTTTTAGCAGTTTGGAATAAAAAAACCCTAACCCCAAACCAACAGTTTTTGTATTCTTAGCATTATATATATATAAAATTAGAAAAATACAATGATTAGCTATCTCAAGCTGCAGGCTGATTGGAACTAAACAAAGGCAATGAGACAGTATGGTCAGTGTTACAGAGCATTCTGAGCTACGCTTCCAGTAAAAAGATGTCAAAACTAGCAATGGTCTTTCAAAAATTTAAAATCATTAAGGAAAAAAATAGTAAAAGTTAAGAATCGTTACACTATGTCATTTCCATTGTTTAAAGTACATTTTAAAGGGAGTTTGGCACTCAATGTTCATATTATTTTTATTTTTTGAATTTGTTAAATAGGTGGAGAAAGCAATTGCAAGTATACCTTTAAATATTTCCATCTAGTACCCTTAAAGTATACACTATGAACTACATGAAAGTACAATGAATCATGCAAAGATTATGCATTGACTTTTTGTTTCTCTTATCAAACTTTCTATCTCCTCAGTGATATAAATAATCACACCTGAAAACCTGCAAAACTCCACTTAAGAAAAAAGAAAAAAAGTAAGAGAGTTCACTTTTTTGACATGTATTTCATTAGCATAAAGAAACCAATATCCTATGAAAGGAAGAACGACTGTCAGTTTCGATTTCATGTTGGACATTCAAATACTATCCTAGAGACAAAAAAAACCTTAATAGTTACTTAAAAGTTTCATGATGTTTTACACTGAATTATGAAGTAACTGGATGCCTTCAGATTTTAATAGAAACTCTAGTGAACCAACATATGTAGGATGCCTTGAAGCAGAAAATGAGTATGAATTTGGCCTGAGTATTTTTCATGAGAACCAGAAGAAAAAAAAATATTTGTGGGTATCTTTTATTCTATATAAATTTTGAAACATTGCATAATATGATTGAGCAGTGCATGGAGTGGGGCCTTTTTCTCTAAACTGGAACATTTGAACTTCAGTATTTCTAGACTGAAGGAAAAATCTCCTCCATGATCAACATACTATACCACAATAATATGAAGTCAGAGTACAGACAACAAAATATTTTTTGTGAGAATATGGTCAGATTTTCTTTGTGTAACAGTTGTGATCAGATAGAAGGAAGAAGGCGAGGTGGAATGTGAGAATTTGGTTAGGGAGAAAGGGAAGACAGAATTTTTCAGAGAGAAGAGCAGATGATGACAAAACTTAACAGGTTTTGTGCATGAAACAGGTATTGAAAAAATGGTTTCCAGTTGAGAAGAGTACCTTTGTGGAGGCAGAGTTGGGCAACATTAGATTCCCAGAATAATTGAGGTTGAAAGGGACATTTAGAGATCATCTAATTCAACATTCCTGCCCACACAGGATCAGCTAGACCAAGTTGCCTAGTATTGCATTCAGTTAGGTGTCAAGCATATCCAAGGATGGGAACACCATGACCTCTCTGGGCAATCTTCTCTTTCAAAACTTACACTCATCTTTGTTCTTCACTCTTCCTGCAGGAGACTAGAGATTCCTGGCTAACATTAAGGCAACTGTTCAGGAATAGAGATTCCTGGCTAACATTAAGGCAACTGTTCAGGAATTCTTGTTTCCAGCTGATCACCATTTTAACTGATCAATCTGGCTTTGTGTCAAAATTAACAAGCTCTCTGATATAAATGGGCATAATATGGACTGGCCTGGGAAGAGAGAAGACTAGAGGTCCAGCATCCTAGGATGAGTATTGGTTTAGTACAGTTTCTGCTCCAGGCTGTTTTCTCTGCATTAGCACTGAATTCACACTGATTTCTGTCTGTCTCGTATCTTGAAGTACTGGTACTTACAGTCCACATACACTTCCCTAACTTTTCAGAAACCTCCTTTGATATGGCATAGCAAGCATTGAACTGTAGTCAATAAGTCTGTCTGGATTCAAGCTCGGTTATTTCTGAGCCATATTGCCTAGGGAATTTTACAGCACCTGCATTTTTGGAAATTTACGTTATTCAAGTCCATAAGTATTTTGGATAATGGAAAGCTAACTTTATGTTTATTGAGATACATTATATTTTTGAAGGCATGGCTCACACTTAATTAGTAGAATCATAGAATCACAGAATAGTTTGAGTGGTAAGCGACATTTAAAAAACATTTTCACCAACATCCTGTCATGGACAGGGACATCTTCCACTAGGCCAGATTGCTCAAAGCCCCATCCAACCTGATCTTGAACACTTCCAGTGATGGTGCATCAACAACTTCTCCAGGCAACCTGTTCCAATATCTCACCATTCGCAATGTAAAATATGTCTTTAGACATATTTTTGAAGGCATGGATCACACTTAATTCGTAGAATCATAGAATCACAGAATAGTTTGAGTGGTAAGCGACATTTAAAAAACATTTTCACCAACATTTTCACCAACAATATGTCTTTAGACATATTTTAGATATTATAATTATTTTATATATTATAATTATAAAATATATTATATTTTAGACATATAAATTAGACTTCTGTCCAATTTAAATCTACCCTTTTCCAGTTTAAAACCATTGCCCCTTGTCACTACAGGTAAAGCCCTTCTCCATATTTCTTATAAGTCCCCTTTATGTATTAAGGGTCACCATGAGGTCACACTAAGGTCACCATGGAGCCTTCTTTTCTTCAGGCTAAACAATCCTAACTCTCTCAGCCTTTCTTCATAGCAGAAGTGTTCATCCCTCCTATAATCTTCATGAACCTCCTCTGGACCCACTCTAACAGATCCACACCTTTTGGTTCCACCACAGAAACTAACATCAACATAGGTATGGTGGCCTATATATTTCTAATTCTCTGGGGTGTAATAGCTACTGTTATTCCTTTTCTACTGCCAGCTCATGCCTGGATATCACTTCTTTCCTACCTCCTTAGCTAGTCTTCTGCTGAAAGATATGTGTTTTTTTCTATATGCTTCCTGTGACTAGTCTTTTCTACTTCCCATGCCCTGTTTGGGTGCTTCATAGTTTTTATATATTTTTAGAAGTTTTCTCTTTAAACTTGTCACTATATATCTGGCTCATTCTCTTTCACTTTTCTTCCATTCTTGATTAGGAGAACATAAAATGGGACATAGTCCAAAAAAGTGCATCTGGTATATTTTTTAATTTTGGCTCAACCATCCAACCAGAAGTTGAAGAACGGAAGGATTGAAGCCATCTGTCAGCAGCAGTGTGAGGAGATACTGCTGTTTTATTTTTTAATGGCTCCCTCCAAGCTTTGCAAAACACTGATTCTGCTATAGCATTCACTTAAGTTACTCTTGCAGCTGTGGCTGGATCTTTGGTTTCTCTTCATTACATGATGGTAAAAGAAGTATGACATTATTAATTCTGAAATCATGCTATTACAGATTTTTTTATATTTATAATCTTATTTCGTATCTGATTACATTGAATTGTATTTACAGAATAACAACATTTTCTTGAGTATACCTCTAACATTTTATTTGATATGTTTTTCATCTTAATTTTGGACATCTACTAAAATCCAAACAACAGACCTGAATAAACTGAACATGGTACTAATTATTTAAATAGGATGATCTTTAAAATGCCTAATTACAATGTTTCTTAGTCTATGTACTTGGGACAGAAAAATTTCATTACTAAAGTTTACTTCTGCATTAACTTCACTGTGTTCATCTACTGCATATGACTTTAGCAAACAGTAAAAGTAGAATAAGTAATGTGATATTCAACTACTGTGTTGAAGAAATAAGAATCAGCTTTTCTTTTATTTGAGCCTGTTATATATTGGAGTCAACAGAGTTCCACAGACTTACTGTTAGTCTGAACTAATATCAAGTACTGTGCTCACTGAGCATCAGCCAACACAATATTCTGCCTAACCTACAAGTGTTGCTACTGAAATTAATTGTGGTATTTGAAAAGTGTGGGTAGGATTAACTTCAATGAGTTACTACTAGAAAAAAGGAAACTGTCCAGAATAAAGCATGGTTCAGTTTCCTAAATTCAAGCATATAATTTGAGATGCAGCATTGATGTTATGTAGACATCCACATTTGCCCAAGAAATATAACCTATAAGAGAGAGATCTGTGTACTTCCAGAAGAGCAGATAGTAGCCCAACAGGGTACCCAAGAGTCTACAATGACACTTGATGCCTATATCTGAAGTTGCCCAAATTAATTTCCTTCTTCCTATGAAAGCAATCTCATCTTCACTGAATGATTCATCCAAGACAAAGATGATTCTGTCTCCCTGCACTGACTATGGGAAACCAGGAAGAGTACCTTGGCCAAATTGTCCAACTCTGAGAAAATTGATGTTAAGAAATATCATTCTTACTTTAATCCACTTAACATCACTTAATGGTAATAAGCATAAGTAAATGCTGCAAACAAAATGATGTATTTTACGCTTTTTTTTTTTAACACTTCAGAATGTGTTTTGAGCCAAAGTATTATTAAAATTAATATCCTGTAATAATGTAGGAGAGAGTCATCATATGGTAATGTTAAAGCTAGAAGAGAAATAGAAATATGGTTCAGCTGAAAAAAATCTTTTTTCTTCAGTGTACCGTGAAAAAGCAGTGTCACGTCTTTGTCATTATTCATGTTGAAGCCAATGATGACTTTACCATCACTTTTATTGCAAAAATGATTTAATCTCCTTTTTTTTTTTTTCCAGAAAATATAAATTGTCATTTAAAGCTACATAATACCTACCTAGCAAAAGTTCAGTGGAAATAGAAAACTTTATAACTTAAAACACATACAAGTCTTGCAAATCATCTGTCAAAACACACAAATTAAGGAAAAAAAGAAGTGGGGAGAGAAGGAGAAAGAAGAAAAAAAAAGAGAGAGGGGCCTGGTCTCAATCTCCAGGCCTGTCATTTATTTCTTTCACGCAAAAAGTATGGTACACAGGTGGCTGGGTGTCAAAGATCATACTCTGTCTGCATGCTTCATAAGGCATGGGACAAATATATGAAACAGGCTGGGTGAACAGAAAAATCACAAGAAGTGGGTGCAGTTTCAGTGACCCAGGTCAAAGGCTGCACTGCTTTTGGTGTTTTACAAATGTTTGACAGATTAAATACCCACCTCCCATGGCTAGCAAATAAGCCATGCAAGCAAGAGTATTCATAAGAAATAAAACTTCATTCAATGTCCTTATTGTGAGGGATCAGGGTCAATTAGCATGAGTAGCACACGTATGCTGTCAGTAGAAACATGCACTCTTGGATTATCCTGGATTTTTAAAACTACATATTAAATACATTTGTAATGGTAAAATAACACCCTGGTGAAGGGAAAAAAAGTTAGAAGTACGCAGGTAGGGTATTTAGATACTGTTATCAAAGAAGGTGATAATTGTATAATTTCTTATATACGTGTATTTGGCTCTTTGATATTCTTCTTCAGTAAAAGTCTATTTACTACAATTTATGTTTGCATTACAATGAAAATTGGTAACAAAATTATGGGAGGCTGAAAGTCCATGAAGTTTCAATACGTCATAGTCCACAGACCTATGGTAGTAGTTTTCAAATTAGTTCTTGTTAGGTCCACATTGTATTCAGCCTTGTTCCCAGTAGTCATCATTTTGACAGCTAAGGTGAAACACTGTGATTATTTGAAAGAACATATTTTCACATAGTGGCAGCATATGAAGTTCTTGGTAGACCCATGAGAGTACTGTAAAGGCACTTGAGAATCAATAGACTGTATACACAACTGTTTGTACAAGTGTTGATTCTCATGTATTTCAGTACTGTGGCAATGAATCACTCCTGAAGAGATTTTCTTATTCCTTCAAATAATGCCATAGGTTCTATCACAATGCTTCTGACATTCTTGATTTATCTATGTCAGTCTTTTCTTTCTACCCTTTGCCAATTATTCAAGGTAGAAAATATCTATTTTACTTGCTGATTTTGTCCAAAGATCTATGCTGACTTACATCTTCTCAAATACTGGGCACTTACTTTTAAAATGCTTCTGAAGCCTAAAAGTAAGCTTTTCTCTTGTTCTCTAGCCTCCAAAGTTTTCTTTAGGCAACTGCTGATGGGATAGGATCAGGACTGGACATCATTACATACTAGTACAGGAAAAGTGTGATTTGAGGCCGAATATGATTATGGCTATGGAAGACTTTCATTCTGTTATTGGAGTTTTCAGTACAATTTCCTAAGGAAACAAGGTTTATGCAGTCATATTTACTCACTCACTCTTTTTCCTTTTTATGTCTCATTCTTTTCTTTCCTCTTCTAAAATCAAGTAAACAATACTCTACAAACTGAAAAACTGTAACAGGTTTCAGTCAAACTGAGCTCTCACAGACAAAGATGCTTCTTTAGGAAATATGCGGCTAAAGTGACAGAAAAAGATAGAAGTGTTGATGACTGTGGCCTGTTGCTGACTGTAGCTAAGTTTCCCAATCACCAAACACCATAGAAGCCACACAGAAAAGCAATTTTATGGGGAAAGTTTAAATCAAAGCTTGCAGTCAACCATGAGAAGCAAATCCATAGGAAATCAGGCTTCATGAGTTCTGGTGCTCAAAGAACTTACTGGTTTACTTAATATGAGTGACAAGTTCTTTCTTTGCTAGGCTTTGCAACAGGGGTGTTTGTGTTGGGTTTTAATGAATTTAACTGAATTAAACTGACCCCAGTGAAAAGTACTTCAACGTGTTTTGCAGCTTTCTCTGAATGACTTATTGCATTTCTGCAGCATTTTGCTCCTGACAAATAGGTTTCATTAGCTTTATGTTCTGAGTATTGAAAATTCTAAAAACTTTCTAGGTAGAAGCTGCAACAAGGGAAGAATCTATCCTCTAGATAGGATGTATCTTTCATATGTTTTTAATAGGTTTCTCCATGACAGATAAATCCATGCTTATGCCTATGCTACGTACAACAATATAAATGAAATAAGTTTAACTATAACGTGTGTGTGTCCATCCTCCCTGCCCCTCTCCCTCCCCCCCTCCCCCAATATTATTTCAAGGTGATGTCACTTTTTGCAGCTGTCACCGACAACTTTTTCAAGAAGGATCTTCAGAAAGGGCAAAGGCCTGGAAAGCAGCAAGCATCAAAGGCTGGTAACATTAGGGAGCTGGTTACTGGGGAAAGAAGGGTAAGAGTTACTATAGTAAGAATATTTGATTATTGCCATTAGGTTTGCTCTGTATCTTGCCTGTTGGTTGTAATATACATAAGTATTTCTTTCTACTACAGATTTTACAAAACAGAAAATACATATGGAGAAGTGGGTTGGAAGTAGCTTCCTAAATGACTTTTTGTGCTTGTGTATGTGTATATGTCTACTGTTTATGTGCATGAACAAAATGAAATTACAATATAATTAAACAGATATGAAAAAACTGAAGGGTAACCAGCTTACTGAAGTCTTCTTTTTGGGGAATACATTTTGCCTTATTTTGGAAGAAAAAAGTTTCTCCTGTTCACCTGATTTTGTGTGTGCACGTGCAGAAGAGATGACATTTCTACACGAGGCAGATGAATAACTTGCATTACATCTGAATTAAGGTCTTTTGATAGGTTTGACAAACAGAGTGCACAGCTGCAATGTTTTCTCTTTTTGTCAGTTATATTTGCTGCTTTGTTTTATGGGCTGAGGTGACTGACTTACTAAGACTGTGGCTTCAAGTCCAGGCATGAAGAAAGTTAAGATTTCACAGGTGCCTCTCCCTATTCCCACACTTTCTTCATGCTATGCATAGGCAAAATTCAGCTCCTCAGAAGGCAGTGGCTGCACATCAGACCTGTGTCTACAACTCTTGTACTTAGCTTAGCTAAGAAGCCTCCTGCCTAAGTGAACTGCAAAATCACCTTTACATTTGACAGGAGAATAACACCTCCTAACAAGCTGGAAATTCTGATTAATCACATGCTACATCTAGTCTGCCCAGCAGTTTCATGGTTTTAACTGTTACAAAGCCCTGTTCTTCCAAATATTCATGCTGCAGATCTGCTCAGACCATGCTACACCTACCTCTCAGCATGCTTCTTCAAGTCTTCTTTGTATTGAAATGGGTAAGAGAAGGTGTGATATGAATGCTGAACTCTCTCCAGTATAATGGTGGGATGCAAGGGATGCAATTACAGTGACCATTTGAACTTGGAATTTTTGAAGTGTTCTGGTTTATGTGTTGGCCTAGTCTCTCCATCTGTCCTTCCTTTCAGGTCTACTTTCTTCAAGTAGCAGGTTTGTGGCTAGGTTTGCATGATTTCCCGAAGTAGTTTCTCCTACTGCCGATCCTGGAGGCAGAATAGTGGCCTGGATGGGCTGTGGATCTAAGTTTATCAGATATTTTCATGTGAGCTAAAAATCTGTGGAAACTGCTCTAGCAGAGTAAATTAGACAAAGTATTCTATGTAATAGAATTTTAAGATAACTTTATGTGAAAGACTTAAAAGATATACGCTTGTTGAAACAAAGCAAGTATCATTTACTAAATGGGTTTTTTTATCTTCTCAACCAAAAGTAACTTCCAAAAGTTATGCTACAAATAAACTCCCTCCCACACTTTTTCACGTTAATTCTAGCTTCAAAATTCCTCTCTCTAGTTGTTTGCTTTTATCTCTTAGTGAATTGAAAAAATATAATGAATTACAATACACCAAGTTTCAGAGTAATTTCAGTTCAGAAATAGGCCTGTAAGTGAATATGAATAACATGTTATACAAACATGCTAGGTGATTCTTCAGGCAGCTGGAATGACCAGCGGTCCATAATGGGAGATTGAATATTTCATGCTAGCCTGAAGAAATCCACAGGGACAGCACTCACGTGCTTTAAAGGGCATTGCCTCTCTTGGATACAGAGTTACAAAAAGGAATGAGAAACAGTGGAATGACATTTCTGTGATACTTTCCAAATCTAGAACGAGTGATATATCCTAAGGTGAAATACCTGTGTGAAAAGTTATGGTAGAACACGATGCTTTTCCCCTTTGAAATTATACATGTAAGAAAAAAGCTTTTCAAGTGTGTCCTTTATTAAAAGAGCTTCTTAATTTTAGAAGCAGTGCATGTAGCTCAGTACATGCAAAGAAGTGTTGCCAATATAAACACTTTTTTTTTCTCAAATATAAAAGCCAAAAAGAAAATTATCCACATAAATCCCAAATAAATCATCAGTGTTCACATTTATTACTGAGTTTGAGAGGCTCATTTTTCTTCTGAAATTTTTATGTGTACGTATACTTGTGCTCTTGAACATGTATTCATACACACAGTTATTATGCATATCTGCAAGTAGGGATGATATATTTTTATGTTAATGCTTGAATGCTAATGAAATAAAGCTATCCCACCATGACTTGCAAATTTTGCTTTTCAGACAACTGGTGATAAGTGTAAAATTTCTCTCTCTCTTTCTCTTAAACACACATGCATAATTCTCAGTTAACCCTAACCCTAACCCTAATGCTAACCCTCCCCCAGTTATTTAAGATAAATATTGTGAAAACAAAATTGTGCAAAACGCAGATCAAGGTTTTGCATTTATAACAGAATAAGAATATATCCTATTTTTAGGAACACTAGGAATTTTGCAGCAGTTTGGTGGAAGAAGGATGGAAGAAGGAAGCAAGGAATAGCATACAATACAGGCCATATTGATTATTAGCCTAAATAATTTAAAAATACTAGATATACATAAGAAAATATAGAATATTCTTAGCTGTGTTTGCTGGATAATGTAAAGGGTGAGTAGGAAGAGGAACAAAGGCTTCTATTATAAAGCAGAAAAAGAATGTTTTACATTGACCAGTAATTTTAAATCTTAGTAATTACATTCTTAAAGAATACTGAAGAAATGTAAATAGTGTCCTTACTAAATCATTGCCTATAATTCTTTATATTGGAAAATAAAATGGCAGAGGCATAAACTGACTGAGGTCAGAAGAGATGTCTGGAAATCATCAGATCCAACCTCCTGCTCAGAGCAGGACCTACTTAGATCAGGTTGCTCTGGACCATATACAGTTCAGTTCTAAATATTTCCAGTGATAGATATTCCACAATTTCTTTGGACAGCCTGTTTGAAAATTCTCTCTGTGAATTAAAAAATTTTCCTTTTACATATAATCAGAATTTATGTTGTTCCGCCTTCTGTCCCTTTCCTTTTCTTCTGTTGCTGTGTACCTCTGAGAAGAGTCTGTCTCCATCTTCTCTCCACTCTCTTGTAAAGCAGATACAGAGAGCCATAAGCTCTCACTTGACCTTGGTCTTCTCCAGGCTGAACAGGCCCAGCCATCTCTGTCCTTCTATGACCTGAGCTCTGACTTGATTAATTAGGTGGACCCCCCTTCTCCAGTACGTCCATGTCTCTCCTGTATTGGGGACCCCAAAACTGAGCACAATAACTGCAGATGCAGAATCATATATGCTGAACGCAGTGAAACGATCACTTCCTTCTGCATGTTGGCTGTGCTCTAGTACAGCCCTCTATTAAATGTCTCCACAGCAGAGCCCTCGGATAGCTCACTTTTGACTGATTGTCAACCAGAACTCCTAAGTAGTTTTATTCAAAGCTGCTTTCTATCTGTACAGATGTGCAGGGTTCTGTGTTTCCCATATTCAGGATCCTGCATTTGCTTTTAAGGTTTAGGAGGTTCCTGTTAGCCTGTTTCTGCAACCTGTTGAATACAGTCTGAATAGAAGCCCTGCACTCCAGCGTATCAGGTGCTTACCCTGCAACTTGATATCAACTGTGAATACTCTTTTAAAAAATCAGTGAAATTAGTTTGGTTTGACTTAATGAAACTAACCAATCCATTATCTTTTAATGAATATACATTGTTGCTCTGTTTCAGGTATTCAGAGGCTGCAGCTAGAAACTTAGCATTGCTTTTCAGTTGCGGAGGTCAGTTTGTGGTAACAGTGGAAGAAACAGCAGCATTATTGATAAAGAAAGTAATGAAAAAATTTTGGCTATTAAAAAAATTAATCCTATCCCAAACTCAAGAAGCTAGAAGAAGAAGTTCTCATATGCTCTCAAGCAACAGTATGCAGGACGTGAAAATCTGGATTCAGTTCACTCCTCTGCATGAATGGTTTTGAACCTACATCTCACACTTGTAAATGTTAACTTTAACATAAAAGGGCTCTCTCAATGTCTCATGTTGACACTGTTCCACTGTATATAGTCAATTAAATATTTGCTGGAGAGAGGTGGCCCGTGTGTTCCCATCTCCTGGGAGAATGTCCTAGCTAGAAGGCTGGAGAGCTATTCTTGTTCTCCATCTCAATGACATTTTGAACATTTTATCTAAAGTGGAACAGTGTCAACAGGAAAGGTTGAAATAAGCTTAAGAATATCTTGTAGTCTAACTGTTCACATCTTCGTCCAATTCAGATTGGAGATTGAAACAGCATAAATACCCTTTCAAGTAAATTGGCTAATCATCAGGAGTATTTTCAAATGTCTCCCTCAATCTCTCTGCCTGGAGTAACTTTCTATAAATTACTTAAACACAAGTTGAGATAACATGTAATAGAATTACTTTGTTACCTGACAGCTAGGATATTTTTAAGCTGAAAGATTGTTATTCAAATATCCTGGGGCAAAGAAAGAACTGAGCTGCGGAGCAGGACATTTTATAATACACATTTTGCATCAATTAAGAAAAAAGTAGAGATAATAAAGTTCATTTGAAATCAATTCCTTTTTAGAAAAATAAATTATAATGTGTAAACCATGTGCTCACTGAAAAAAGCAAGTTTTGTCATATATTTACTGTCAGAACATAAACCTGTCATATAAATGTTTTTCTATAGGTGTAAGCGACTCATGCCCAATTACTTCACATCATGAAGTTAGATTTACTCTGCCTCATGCAAGAAGCTAGAACTGTATTTCTCAACCAGAAACATTCTCAGTTTCAGTCTTAAACTGGCACCTTAGAACTTCTGGGTTGATATCCTTGCAAATTGAATGATTACAGGAGATTCTGAAAGGGAAACAAACTCCAAAACAAACTTTGTGGCTGTTGTGTACTCTATCATTTCTGAAAAAAGCCTTGGAGTTTTCCATGGCTCTCGTGTTATTTTCAGTACCAGATTGGTGGTTTTGTCTGCAAGCCAGACTATAAATCACCATCAGTGTTAGGCATGATCCTCACTATTAAGGCCTTGTTTTCCTTACTGAAATATCTTTTTGTGCTTATTTTCTCTTGATCCTTGGCATTCTGCTGACCATCAATCAAAAGAAAGTTGGGCATTCCTCTCTGTCTTGCCTCACTGAACCCCTGATTTTCTTGACCATTAACCACCCTCTGGAATGTACATTTACTGTCGGCATCTTTAAATCCCCATATTCTCCTCTCCCAGCTACGCTCCCTTGTTGACACTGGGTTGCAAAGCAATATTTCCCATAAATTGAATGAAGAGCATGTCATAGGCTGTTTGACATGGTCTGGGAGCTCACAGAAAAGCACTGATGCACAACCCACTTTTATTCCATAGGCCTGTGGGAGCCTAGAGGGATAAGAAGCCTTTCTGCTAGGCCGAACACACCACCTCACACACACAAAACAAATATTCCTGCCTTTACTGTTTAATAGGTTTCATATTCATGCAGAAAAGGATTGTAGACTGATGTTTATCTGAAGATGTATCTTGAGAGAGGTTTTCTTGAAATGTGCAAGCAAGCTTGATTTCATGCACCAGCTGTTCTCTTTCTTTACAAAAACGCAGTGTTTACTGGAGTGAGGAACAGTCTACATTTACTATTCAGGAGCCAGGAAGTTTTGACTTTTTCTTGGGCTTCTGCAAAACCCTTCAAAGGGAAGGAAAAGGAAAATGGTTCAACACAAGTTCAGTTAGATGGTTGAATAATTCATAGTGATATTTCCCAGAAGGCTGCTAATTCAAAGACTTTCTTTTATAAAATAGATTTGTCACTAGGCTTCTTTTCCTTATTGGACTGCCTAGTTTCATGGGCTAATACAGGTTTTCTTATATTGCTTTAAGAAGGGGAAAACATACACATACTGTATCAGTCTGCAATGTTATCTTAGTCATGCTTCTTCATTACTGAAGCAACTTATTAACCTTGCCAAGTAAGAGGCTGTGAAAAGTTTCACAGACTAATTGTTCAAAGCATTCTAACTGATTCATGGCATTTACTTGTCCACACACTATCAATATGTACACAGTAGTTCTGATAAAGATTTGAGCCTTGATACTAAATGTAGTCTGCATTGTTATATGGTTCTTTGCATGTAGATTTTATTACAGTATTGCAAACTAAACAACTGACTTTCATATGCAATTGATTTGGCATGATGTGGGTAACAGCAATACCCAGTCTAGTACTCTAAGAGATTTGGCACTTCTCTTGCTCAGAAAGATCATATTTCTACCTATCCAATGAAGTGCAACTTAGCTAAAAATACTTGAATTATGTCAAAACAACATATGAAATTAATTAGAATTAAGAACTGCAATAATTTTTAGTCATATGCCAGCACTAGAGAAGGAAGACTAACAATGAACTGAGTGACTTACTACTGCCACTATTGCAGTTTATATATACACCATCTGATGACCAAGAACAGTGGTACCTTCTAGAAGCTTTGTTCCACTTCAGCAGTGCAAAGTAGCTATAAACCTGGCTTAACTAACCCATAAGGACATATTTTTGACTGCTTTGCATTGGTTGAATTATAAGCAGCAGCTATCATGTAGCTATGAGCTTGATCTGTGCCTTCTAGACCTTTCCCTCTCACATTTGTGATTTAAGGAAATAATGGAAGTGTGTGTGATGGTGAATGCAGCAGGTGTTAAATATTCATTCTTGAATTAGTCCATATACAAAAGCCCACATGTGTTCATACTGGGCTGTAATTTAGAGTTGGATTTCTATATCTTTAGATATTTAAGTGTTGAACACTGGGTTCATCTCTTTAAGTTCCTTGTGTAGTGAGTAGACAGAAATAAGCAGGGGCTGTTCTTATATCTCTGAGTCTCTATTTTAGTTTAAGCTGAACTGCCTTTTAGAGTTGCCTATTGCAGAGAATATACATACATTTATTCAGACTTAAGTTTTTAATTTTTTAATTTTTAGGTATCTAAATCTTATATTCTTATCCTTAGTTTCTTAGACTATCAACTTACTGAACAGAAAAGCCATTAAACGGCCAGAACTAAGCTGGATCAACTACAAGATCCTCTTGCAAAGGGAAAACTTTTATGCCACGGGACTTTTCTGTTCACTTCTCTTTGTTCCTTACTGAGCACATTTTATCCATGGAAGGGGTGGAGGGACTCCTAGTCACTTCATCTCAATTTGTATCAGTCATACTGAGAACAAGACCAACAGTTTAGTTCCTCACAGCTGTAAGTCATAGCTGAGAATCAGTAAGTTTCACATATGCTGTTCTTAGATGGATATAGTTCATTGAAGGGTTGTTATATTTTTTAATATAGATATTATACTTTCCCTCCTTCATCATATTTTCCTTACATGGCGACTCATATTCTACTGCTCTAAAAATACTGTTTTTCAGGGGTACTATGATAAAAAACAGCTCTCATATCTTTTTTAAAGTTCTGTTAATAACAGGACATAAAAGACTGACCTAAATTCTCATTCTACATACAGAGCTTTATCATCATTAATAAGGAAGGTCTACTTCTACAAATCACATTTTCTTGTAAATCCAATTTAATAGGGGAAAGTTGACTTCTATTAAAGATCCTGTTTTTCTTCTGAGGCCAGGAAGACCATACTAATAAAATTTCTATGAACTTCTAGGCAAACTTACTTTCATATAAACCAGATGCATATTCTTCATTATACTATAGATTTGTTGACCTATTTGCATGTAGATAAAAGACTAAACTAGCCAAATTATGTAGCATTTACTATTGTTTCTTTTTCCATTACATTAAATAAAGTTAGTAAAGAAACAAGTACGTGTTCATTCAAGGAATACTCTTCTGTTTTTTAGTTTTCTGTAAAAAAGATCTTCCTAAAGGGAAATAAACAATATGCACAGGTCATGTCCTTTGTTGCACGAATGCAGGTGCTCCATTGGAATCAGTTACTAATACTATTTGTTATATAAATATATATATATATTTTTTTTTCCAAGTGGCTAATTAAAAAACCCAAACCAAGCAAAAAACATCACAAAACCAAAAATATTATTTTGTCAGTCTCAGGATGAAACCTATTACATAGTCTTAGCTCAAAGAGTGTTCCGGTAATTTTACATTATGAAAGGTATCCAGAGAACAATCTCTCGTTCTCATGCCAGAAATGACAGATTCATTTGCAACTACACTGCTCAGTGATAGTTCCCTATAGAACAGACTGACTGTGTTAGCCTGTTCTTGGGCCCACCTAGCAAGACCCAGAGACATAATATTTATTTGAGATTTTCTTTTTTTTTTCCAAGTGGTGGGGTTTGAGGGTTTTCTTTTTGTTTGTTTAAGCACCTGAACTAATGCAAAAGCTCATCAGAACAATGCTTTCTAATGAAGCAGAACCTATGCTGCATGTTTTAGAGAATGGTATGGGGGTACCTGGGGGATGCTGAAGTGTGAAAGACCTGCGAAGTATAATGTTGGGTGACTGATTGAGCAGAGATGCAAAACTCCATTCCACTTCCTGGATGTAGTCCATGGAAAAGATCTTTCCCCGGAACAAGGAAAAAACCCTGTTTCATCCTGGAGAAAACTAACTGGTCTGTTCCAAGAGAGAGCCCAAGAGTTAAATCGTCTGCATAATAGGGATGATTTGGGGATTAGGAACTGAACCACAGTAAAGTGGAAGGGTAAGTTATTTGCCTTTGTAGAAACAGCTGTTTCTTGGTCTCCACCCCAGGGAAGTAAATAAAGTTTCAGTATCAAAAGTCACAGGTCAAAATGGTGTTCCAGTAGAAAGAAGCGTTTGTTATTCCTCAGAGTTAATTTCTGTGCCTATGTTCCTGACATTGGAGTTTGCCTACTTGCTATTTTCACTGCATTCCTCCTTATAATTATTTATTCTCTTTTTCTACCCTACTTGATACCTTGAAAATATGTATTCCAGTTTGTGAAGAACTTCTTAAATGCAAATTCTTACTTTAAACAGTCCCACAATAACTTCTGGATCTGAGAGAAAAATACATCAATCTATCCTTCCTGTGACACAAAAATTGCACAGGTCTAGTAAGCTGTATGACTTTTTTTGATTATGTAAAATACCCTTGATAAATGTGTGTATGATGCTGTTTGGTGTGTAGATTAAATGGGTACTTTTTTACATTTGCCTGTGGTGGTTCAATTGACTTGTTTTCCCCAAAATGAATCATTTCCACAGAGAGCATATGTTAGAATGGCTCCCTCTATATTCCTAGAGTTATGCAGATTGATAACTGAGGACCCAGCCAAGTAAGACTGAAATGTTGACTAAAAAGAAATCAAAATACTGCATGTAAAAGTCTGTTACATTTCAGTTGAATAAAAAATGAAGATGAAAATTGCAAAATTTCCATGATCCAGAGTACAGTTTTCTTTGAGAGATAGTATACAAACTGACATTTATCAGCTGATCCTGGTTTGCCAGATGTCCTCATGTTTGATGAATCTTTCAACCACACTAACTGCTGCGTATTTAAACATTCAACAGGGCTAAAGGAAAAAGTGGATCATTGGTGTTGTAGTTACTCCACATTCACTCCATTTATTTTTCTTCTACCAAGAATATTAAATAATTATATAAAAATATCAAAGTATAATCTCAAGAAAGCCTAAATTTTTTGTCTAAAGCGATTATCACATTTCAAACTTTATATCTTAGAGGAAAAAGGATTGCTATTTTGTTTTCTCACCTTAATCATTGGGGCAGAATATTCTAAGAAAGCAGCTATATAAGAAAGCTCATCAGCTAGATACCCAAACACAATACATGACTCTGTAATTCATGAAAAATCCTGTAATATGGCAGAAGATGATGCCAAGTTATGGAAACTTGAACAGATGTTGTAACATTATTTCCCCTCCACACAGGAAGCTGTGGAACCTTTCTAATAAATAAGCCTCTTGCTTAGTATATCTCCTGTCAACTTTGTTCTCATTTCTGTTGGAATAGGTTGCAAACCAACAGCTAATAGCTGCCAGCCAACTCTCATGCATACCTGTATTGACTGAACTAAGTTGTTGCTCATGAATAAGAAGAAATAGCTTTTGGAGCATGTCCTGGTTTCAGCAGTAGCAGTAATTTTTTTTTTTTTCTCTTTCTTAGTAGCTGCTGCAGTGCTGTGTTTTTGACTTTCGGCCTGGTAACAGCACTAATAACACCGATGTTTCCAGTTGTGGCTTAGCAATGTTTAGTCTGAGCAAGGACTTTCTGAGCCTCATGCTCTGCCGG
>JANHGB010046070.1:0-11246 GCA_026283785.1 Coracopsis vasa | reverse complement strand
GGATGTTTGCTCTGTTGAAGCTCCTGTGTTCATTTGCAAACTTGGCAGGCTGGCTGCAGGGTATTTGAGAGCAGGCATACTGCTGCAGGAATAGTGTCCTGTTTTATCTGAAGAGCACCATGCTTTAACAGCAACACCCCCCACTTACCCACGGCTCTCACCTTCCATGTGCACTTATTGAATGGATTTCTAGTGTCCAGAGAGACTCTCATAAAGGGGTGGGCGGTGTGGGACTTGGCTCCGCCATTTTTTTGTGGTGCCTCAGAAAATCTGACGCCATTTTCAGTTTCACCTTCTGCTCAAAATGGCCGACTGAACAAGGACTGTTGCGGCTGCAGATACCGTATATTAGGGGGCTAAGGGGTCCTACTGGGACAGTGCCTTATTTGGAGATTCATCGAGAACAATCGACCACACCTCAATGGCAGCCACGAATGCCCCCTCCCCCTCGCAAAGGTGATTGGCACAAAATGGCTCACATGGAATGACCCAGTGAAATTGCAACTATAAAACAGCGTCACTGAAGAACCCATGTGTGCACCCACCACCGACTGCTGAGGACCATCAACAGATCCATGGGACGCCGCAGGATCCAGGGTGGTGACTATTTCTACCTTTAACCTTTTTTTTAACTCTTTCTCTCTCTTTTTCTGTACGTTAGGTAATTACTCTTGGGATGAAATGGTACGAGTTTAGGTTACCGTTACTGTGCCTCAATTGAGCTTTGTCTGAGCTCAGGGATCTCGATTCTATTTCTTTATCAGTCAGGATTTGTAGGTGAAGAGGGTTTTGAGTTTGATCAGAGGATGCTGAACGACCTTAACTCTTTGAACTGACCTTGAGCGGGAAGGGCGGAACGAGAAGAGCGCAGACAGGGCATAAAGGGAGAAACTTGGAAAAGAGAATGAGGAGGAGAGGAAGGTGATAAAAGAGCAACTAACCAACTGAAAGCTTCTGTTGTGCATGTGGACAGCAGCGATTAACCAACTGCATCATATCTTTGAGTGTGTGAACAGAATCGTAACATATATAACACATGTAATCTTGAATAAGGGGTCTTTGGTTCTCAAGACACCAGAATCCGTGCAATTAATCTCCACAAGGATTCTTAGGGAGGGGTGTACTCTATCCGCAGGTAGGTAGAGCACACCAAAAATACTATAGGCGGGCTTCACTTGAGGCTGACTGCATTGTGTTAACTGTGGGCTGCTGTCAAGGGTCAGGGGCCAGGTGACCATTGAAGCCTTGTGCTAGTGAAAACCAAGCTGGAATCTGACATTTTAAATTGGCATCACGGACAGGATCCCTCAAGTCTCAGAAGGTACTGGTATATAGGCTGCAGCTATGGAAAACAGGGAAGTTTTATATGAGTTCTTCAGGAAATTTAAGGTACGTCCCTCTTCATCAGGGGACGAGTGGGCCCAAACAAACTGGTATTGGTTAGGAAAGGTTGTAGAGCAAATTGAGGCATTGCGAAAGGAAGCTAGAATAAGAAAAGGCAAAGGAAAAGCTATGTTATGCACTGTTTTGGGTGTGAGTAGTGGCTGTAGAAGCTAGAGAGCAAGATCTGAAAGATCCCACTCAAACACCGCAAGCACTGCAAGCTTTAGTGCAATCGCTACAGGAGCAAGTAGCAGGTTTGAAATAGGGTTGAAGGAACAGGTCAGAACCTTACAAGACAGAAAATGAACAAGAAGATCTTAAATGTTTGCAAGAAACCTGGGTTGAAAAATTGAAGGCAGGAAGCTATTTCCTGCTGTGACAATGACCATAAAAAGAAACATGTATACCCTACCAAAGAATTAGAGGAAGTTCAGGCTTGGTATGACTCCTTGCAGGAACCTCCACAACCTTTATGACTGTTGGTTAAGGTAGAATATGCTTATGAACATGATGAGGATCATACCCTTAAAATGTTAACTAAGGAGGTGCTATATACAGCAACCAAATTAGCTAAACTGAAAAAGAATACTCACGTAACCCCAAGGAATCTGAGCCAGAGTATGTTTGGAGAGTGTCGTTAACATGCGGAGATTAAATAATGTTAAGTGAATGAGAAGCTGAAGGATACTGTGGGCTGGGAGTATTTCTGACCACTGGAGATCACAGAGCCCCTTGGTCACTTACACAGTGAGCAGCCTATTGGGCTGGAGGCCTAAATCCATTAAATCGGGGAGATCCTCTCGCACTTGCAGGATCCATAGATCAACTGGCAGAAAATGTACAAAAGGCAGCTTGCTTACAGATGATGTACGATTGGGAGTTAAAATTAAGGCAGGAATCCCCAATGATGATACCAGTAGATCCAGAAAGAATGACTCTGCTCATTATAGGCCTACCCAATTCATTAAAACCCCTAGGAATCCAATTACAAAATGCTATTACCAACACCTTGCAAAGTGCCTGAGTAGCAGCAGCCTTAGCAGGAGTACTGACCTCAGACCGCTGCACTCTGGGACAAAAAATCTGGACCTGGGGAGAGGTGGCTCAGGAATTAATCAATTACAGATGGAAATATGGTCCAATTAAGTCTGAGCCCAAAAATGTAAGGCGTGCAGAGGCAAAGTTTTACCAAGCAAAACCAGCATCTCCAAGTTTAGACAGGCTAAAAGAGGATGGAATGTCTTGGAGAAAAGCATTGTAGGTAACAGGGAAATGGAAGGGAATACCTTTGAAGTCTATGGATGGGGTCCCTATGGGGCAACTAGAGAAGCTGATATTAGAATGGCCAGAGAAAAACACAAAAATAACTACAAATGGCAAGGAATGGACAATACAAACTACCGTTGCGGGTGACAAAATGGTGCCCTCTGCTCCTCTCACCGTAGCGGAAGTGTTCTCTGAACTTTCTCCTCAAAAGGAGGAAAACTAATTCCTTTGCCAGTCCCTAGTGAGCGTATGGGCAAAGGGTAGATACACATTAGGCTCTTACACTCTTATACACTCTTACCCTCTTATACACTCTTACTCTGTGAGGTGATTTTATTTTGCATTGTAGGACCTAAACAAATACCCATTCCTTTTCTAATAGATACTGGGGCCCAAATTTCTGCCATGCAGGAAAAGGATGCCCAGCAATGTGGGATTAAACCCTCCAAAATGCTCCTAATGGTATCAGATGCATTCGGAAATGTTAAGGTACAAACTTTGGTGTAAACCTCTCTTAGACTTCCCGGAGACGATAATTCAATCATTGTGCAAATGGTGATGGAGGGATTTCATCAAATCTGTTGGGGATATCTTAAAGGGACGTAAATGGACAGACAATACAGGGGCACTTGGACATTTGGAGTAGCTAAGTTAAATCTGCGACTCCTGGTCTCAGCCCCTCTTCTTCCCCCCTCTAAATTAACTAATGTAAAGCTATATCCTCTACCCCTGGGAGCCAGAGAAGGCGTAGCTCCTGTACTGGCAGAATTGTGGAAAAAAGGAATTGTAATCCCCACCCACTCACCTTATAACTCCCCGGTTTGGCCAGTACAAAAACCAAATGGGAAATGGCAGCTGACAATTGATTACTGTTGATTGAACGCCAATACAGGACCATTAACTCCCACCGTTCCTAACATTGCTGAACTCATCAGTACTATTCAAGAACAAGCCCATCCAATTTTGGCCAGTACTGATGTCAAGGACATGTTTTTCATGGTTACCCTCCAACCAGATCAGACTTGTTTTGCCTTCACTTGGGAAGGGCAACAGTATACATTCACCAGATTACCCCAAGGATTCAAACAGTCCCCCATTTTAGCACATCATGCTTTAGCCAGGGAATTAGAACAAATTTCTCTGGAAGGGGAGGTCAAAACCTATCAGTACATAGATGATGTATTAACAGGAGGCAAGCAAATAGAATCAGTAAGCAAGGCACAAGTCCATAATTATTAAACATCTAGAAGGCCTAGGCTTACAGATTCTACCTGAAAAGGTACAAGCTCCTGCCCCAGAGGTAAAGTTTTTAGGAATCTGGTGGAAGGGAGGTGCCATGTGCATTCCAGATAAGCCTTTGTCAGTTCTAGACCAAATACGACTACCTACCTCGAAACAGAAGTTACAACAAGCGCTAGGAACTTTAGTCTTCTGGTGAAAACATATTCCTGATTTTTCCATAATAGCTGGCCCATTACATGATTTGCTACAAAAAGGTGTTTCTTGGGATTGGACTCCTGCCCATGAGGAGGCCCTGCAGTTGTTGATATTTGAGGCCTCTAGTTATTAAGTTTGGGCCCCATTCACCCCACTGACCCAATTCAAATTGAATGGGGGTTCGCTCAGTCAGGCCTGTTGATCCATCTTTGGCAAAAGGGACCACAAGGGCCCCCAAGACCCACTGGATTTTATTCATGTAGCTTTAAAGAGGATGAAAAATGCTACACAGTATGGGAAAAGGGAATGTTTGTGGTAAGCCAGGCGTTACAAGAGGCGGGACATACCATCTGCCAACAATCAATAATAGAGGCCCTTTTACGGTAATAAAACCCATCGTAGCTGGAACCCCACCCCCCGATGGGGTGGCACAATGCACTTCCGTATGAAAATAGTATGCGCAGATCAAACATTATTGCACCATTTTTGAAGTGTCAGAGGGCACACCCAAAAAATTAGCTATACAAGAGAAATTTTCCCTAAACCATATGGATGATCCTCCATCTCCAGTTATACAGGTTGCCCCCCCCATTTTCTGAACAGTTAGGAAAGGTTTTGTTCACTGATGTCTCAGCTAGAGGTGAGGGGAAGGTATGGAAATAGCGGGCTGTGGTCCTGCAGACTCAGACTGAGTAAAAAATTATAACACAGGGAGAAGACAGTATGCAAAACTAGGACTAAGTGCAGTTTGGAGCATATTCCAACATGAAACTCGATCTTCTTCTTCTGTCTGTACCTATACTGACTCCTTTGCTGTCTTTAAGGGGTGTAGTGAATGGCTTCCCTTCTGGAAACAAAATGAATGGGAAGTGAATTAGGTGCCAGTATGGCAAAAGGAAAAATGGCAAGATATCATAAGAACTGCTAAGCAAGGAAACTTTGCCATAGCCTGGGTGGCTTCCCATCAGAATGGAAGCGATCCAACTAGTCAGTGGAACAATAATGTAGAAGAATCATCTCATTTGGCTTCCCTACAAAATGAATCCATAATGGAAAATTGGGAAAGGTTATCAGAATGGCTACATATTAAGAGGGGGCATACAGGTAACAAGGATCTCTACTGTGAAGCACACGCCTGAGGCTGACCCGTCACCAGAGAAAACTGTTGTGCTTGTATTTCTACGTGCAGCCTATGACTTAGTCGACTTGATAAACACCCTTTAGAGCTACCTCCCTTACACATTAGAAGTGGGAAAGGATTATGGGACACTTGGCAAATAGATTATATTGTCCCTTTTAGCCAATCCAAAGGGAAACAATACATATTAGTAGGAGTCAAAGCGGTATCCGGGTTAGTGCAGGCAGAAGCATTTGCCTGTGCAACAGGAGAAAATATAGTTCAAGCCCTTAAAGAATGGTTCAGCTCCTTTCCAAAACCCCAATCAATTCAATCAGATAATGGCTCCCACTTCACCGCCAAAGTTGTCCAAGACTGGGCCACCGAGGAAGGGATCAAGTGGATTTTTCACACCCCCTACTACCATCAAGCAAACGGGATAGTGGAAAGAACCAATGGTCTGCTTAAAACGGTTCCTTAAATCACAAAACTCAGGATGGGCAACACAAATACAGGAGGCTCTCACTCCAGTAAATAGCCGATGGGGAAAATTTGGAGCCCAAAAGTCACAGCCTTTTGCCCAGGACCTCCAACAATATTACCTGCTCCTCAAAGTCACAATCATCCTAAAAACCCACTATATTACCCTGGTCAACCAGTATTAGTAAAGCTCCCAAACGCAGGGGAAGTTCCCGTAGTGCTTGACACCCCACTCCATGAATACGCCTGGAAGGCAAAGGATGCAGTGGGAAAAGAGCACAAAATCAGTATTTGATGGATCATCCCATCATTTTAACCTATACCAGATCTGGTTTCCTTCTAACAGGGACCGAGAATTTTCTTTTATTTAGTTACTGGATGAAGAGCTGCACTTAGGAAAAAAAACCACAACTCTGAACAGACTTTGATTGCATGTATTTACGTGGTTTGGTTTCAATAACTCTTATAAAATGCCTGTATTATCACTAAAAATGTGGATCTGGCCAACTATGATTTGTTTCTCTTGGATCATAGGAATTCCCTCTGGTGATATGGTAGCTCCCCCGCTAAATGAAAATAATGAGTTCTTGTTACTTGGGAGAGCCGTCCCTCAGGCTTTCAACCTGATAAAATGCTGGATATGTGGAGGACCAATGGGACTGTTTAGTTGGCCTTGGATTTCCAACCCTTTGGAACCGGACCAATTAGCACACAACTCCATAGAGAACACCACCCACAATGATACCTCGGCGTATAACGTACCCAGGAAGAGGTCACTACTGTCTCTATCTCAAGTGTGTGTTACATTGGAATGATCCGACCCTTGCTCTTTTTACTTAATGATAACAAAGGTGATCAATTAGGTGTCCCAGTTTATGATGATCTCTCAAAAAGTAAATGATCCCTTGATATCTCTGTTGTTGGCAATTCCACACAACGATGGAAAGATGACGAATGGCCTCCTCAATGAATTATCAAAAATTACGGGCCTGGAACCCTTATGAACCCATCAGTGGTGCTCGAGAACCTATCTGTAATTTGAATAGTATCATTCGATTACAAGCTGTTTTAGAAATCATTCAAGATCAAATTGCAACAAGCTTTGGATTTATTGCCCGCGCAAGCCACTCAAATGCGGACGGCAATTTTACAACCTAGATTGGTTCTTGATTACTTACTAGCAGAGGAAGGAGTTTGTGCAAAACTGAATGATTCTAACTGTTGCCTATAAATTGTTGATAGTGGAAAAGTAGTTAAAAGGATTACCCCAGGAATTTGTAAATTAGCACATGTTCCTGTTCAGACATGGAATGAGTGGAACTTTGATATGTGGTCCTGGCTTCCAGGAGGAACATGGACTAAAAGGGTACTTATTACTTAATTTGGGGACTCCTTATGTTACTTATATTACCTTACATAATTCCTTGCCTAATACACTTAATTCAAAGTGCAGTTACCAATATGCATTTTGTACCTACCCCAGCCAAGCCCTCAGAAACGCAAAATTTATCGAGAATATCTGCATGTATTGAAAACAAAACCATGAACATTGTATAAATTACTTATGAACAGTTAAGTATACTAGTTTCCTTTTATATTTCCTTTTCTTTTCTCTTTTTTTCCTTTTCTTTTTCCTCTCCCCCCTTTTTTTTTTCCTAACCCCTTTTTCTTAACCCCCCGTGAGCCCCGTGGATGGCATCCCAAAATATTTTCTGAGCCATGGGGCGGTGTGGGACTTGGCTCTGCCATTTCTTGTGATGCCTCAGAAAATCTGCCGCCATTTCAAGTTTCACCTTCTGCTCAAAATGGCCGACCGAACTAAGACTGTTGCAGCTGCAGAGACCGCGTATTAGGGGGCTAAGGAGTCCTACTGGGACAATGCCTTATTTGGCAGCAACTTGGAACACTTCAGCGAAGGATGTGCAAGTATCTCCCCTGCGCTCCTGAACACTCCAAATTCTTCCTAACTCTGCATTTCAACAAGAAATAGAGTGCAAGTCCAAGCTCATAACATATGAGGCCCTAAGACTTACAGGGACACACACTCCAATCCTTACTGCACATTCCCAATTCACAGTCATCCTTACGCAAAGCTAATGCCCCCACACAAGAGGCAGATCATGAGCTTTTGCCAGAACTGCTGCTGTTTGTGCACAGGAGTCAAAATCAGCCACCACACATGCCAAGTTTCTCATCCTCATTCCCAGTTGGCAGCAGAGGTCAAAGGCAATCAGGACCTCTTCAGGTCTACAAGTACTGATTTGTCTGCTCAGGAAGGGTTTTCAATGATCTTTTATGACATCCTCAGCTCTGCCAGTAGGAAGGCACAGGGCCCATAAAATCAGCATCATCTTCCAGCCAGGGTACAGAATGCAGGGATAGCAAAGTGAAACAGAACCCACGTCCTGGACAATAAAACCCACAGTAACACAGCTGAAGACAACTGTCTGCAAAAGCTGCTTGTGGCAATGAAACCTGTCATCACCTTTGGCAACCCCTATGAGGAGCAAACTCAACAGCATCCACTGCCAGGAACTACTAACCACCTGCTGAAGAAGACAGCTTCTTCCAAGTATGTGGAAGTGGCTACCTGAAGTTAATCCTCTCTTTATGAAATGTAGTGATAGGACAAGGGGTAAAGGGTTTAAACTGAATCAGGGGAAGGTCAGGTCAGATAGAAGGAAGAAATTCTTCCCTTTGAGGGTGGTGGGACACTGAAACAGGCTGCCCAAGGAAGCTGTGAATGCTCCATGCCTGGCAGTGCTCAAGGCCAGGTTGGGCAGATCCTTGGTGGCATAATCTGGTTTGAGGCATCCCTGCCCATGGCAGGGGGTTGGAATGAGGTGATCTTAATGTCTTTTCCAACCCAAACCATTCTGTGAATCTATAATTCTATGACCCTAAGTTTAACCAGCCATTTGCATTAAGAGTTCACAGAAGCACTGGAGTTAGAAATCAGGATTTTAAAAAGGCTGGTCATTAGACCTGAAATATTAAACAATTCAAAGTAATCAATGTTTTCATTCATGGGGTTTTGACTGATTCTAGATGTTGCTATGTGCACCTGGGATACCCACCCTCCCCTTATGAGAGTCTCCCTGGACACTAGAAATCCATTCAATAGTGTCTCACATCAGTTAAGTGCACATGGAAGGTGAGAGCCATGGGTAAGTGGGGGGTGTTGCTGTTAAAGCCTGGTGCTCTTCAGATAAAACAGGACACTATTCCTGCAGCAGCGTGCCTGCTCTCAAATACCCTGCAGCCAGCCTGCCAAGTTTGCAAATGAACACAGGAGCTTCAACAGAGCAAACATCCACTTCTGCCTCTGAACAGCTTTGGCTGCAGTCCTCAGGCAAACCAGATCCTGTCACAGTTAACTCCCAAGAGAACGTGCAGCAACTGGGAAAGGACAGACCACAGTGGATCTGACCAGCAGGTGCCTTCATCTCACACCCTGGGGGTGAGAGGAATTCCTGTTGTCTCATGTCAGGCACTGTGCAATGTCTAGGTTAAAGCCAAGGCTTTCTAGGCAGTTGGTCACTCGTATTTGAAATGTGTGCGTCCAAGCAGAGCACACTTAAGAAAGAAGCAGCCTCCAGAATACACAACAAACGTGTTCCTGCAGCATCCTCCAAACCTGGTATCATGGCCAAGAGGAAGGAGCCTGTAGCCCTCCCCCATACAAGAGATGTTACAGTCATGGCCAAACTCACCTGCCAAAATCCCACAGCACTGGTGTCCCACGAGAGCTGAGGAGTCCTTCATGAACTCAGCGGAACACTGAGACAGCAGCTGAGGGACGCTCAGGTCAGCTAAGTGGCACCAGGACAGAACTGATTCATTCGCGGCCGAGTGGAGCCGGGTCGTTACCACCTTTGCCCGGCCGCGGCTCCGCGACGTGCAGTTCCCCGCCGGTCCCGCAGCGCAGATGGGGCAATGGCTCAACCCGCCACAGCAGCACCACGGGCACCTTGCCCGGCCGCTCTCCCGGTGCCGGTACCGATACTCCAGAAGCCGCACCTCATCAGTAGCAGGAGAGCAGAGCGGAGCGGCGAGCCCCTGCGGGGAGTCCGGGAGAAAGCGGGAGGCACCATCGCGGGTAGCGGCGGCTCCCAGCCGCCGAAAGCAGTCTGGCTTGTGCGCCCCCCGGCCAGCCGCAGCATCCCCGCGGGCGAACAGCAGCGCTGGGACCGCGGCGCTCCTCGTCCGAGCCCTCCGCGGGGAGCCTGCTCCTCCCTTGATCCCTTTTCCCTGCGGCCTCGCCGCTCCCCGGCGGTGCCCGGCGTCTCCGGACCCCGTCCCTCTCGCTGCCCCCGCGCCACCGTTGTTCACTGCGGGCAAACCGTTGTGTCGTGTCCCCCCGTCCCTGCCGAGGGCTCGATCCAGCCTTCCCCGTGCTGCTCTCGGGGGCTGGTCCTGGGTAACGCGGCTCGGCGCCCTTTGGGGGACCGGCAGAGTCAGTCTCGCTGGAGACCAACTGCCGGGCCCAGCAGCAGCCACGCTGTGCTCCCCCGCACGCTCGCAGCATCCTTCATCCCGCAATAAAGGGATGGCTCCATCACATCAAGTGCTTCCTTTTATTTCAGTCTGCAGGGAAAACAAACAAAAAGGATTCCTGCCTTCCCTACATTGTGCACTATTAACACAAATCCTGTCGTCACAATACTCGGTCCTGTGGCGAGACCCGACAGCTCGGACAGCTGGGGACAGCTCTCCCCGCCATACCCCTAGACAAGACACTCCTGGAGAAAAGCAACCCTCAGCTGCAGACCGAGAATCTGCCCGTAAACGGCAGCGACAGCAAATACGGGCACAGGGATCTGGGGAGCAGGAGCCGGTCCGTACCTCCGCCAGGCTGCTGACAGAAACACTACGGACCCGGGGACGGGCACGGGACACACACGGAGGGAAGGACTCAAGTGAAAAACCTGGGGATCAGCAGCTGCAGGAGCAAGGTGCAGGTTGGGAACCCACGGGAATTATAAATAAATAACTCACCCACCAGTCAGTGCTCTTAAGAAAACAACAACAAAATCATGACAAGAAGTTAAAAACCAAACCTGGAGCTAAAAGAGAAAAGGTAAAATCTTACCACTATTAACAACTGTACAACAAACTGCTGCTGAAGAACTGTCATGGTTTAAATGGGACAGAACATAAAACTCGACAGGGCAAAGGAAAACACTAACCATCAGTGATGCACAATACAATTCCTCAGCACCTGCTGAGCAATACCCAGCCAGACCCAAGCTGCAGCCTGGGCCTTCCAGGTGACACTCCCATTTCTATGCTGGGCATGATGTGCTGTGGTATAGAATACCCCTTTGGCTAGTTTGGGCCAGGTGTCCTTTTCTTGCTTCCTCCTGGCTTCCCCTGCCCCTCCTCACTGGCAGAGCATGAGAGACTGAAAAGTCCTTGATCAGGGCATGTGCTACCAAGCAACAACTAAGACATGGGTGTGTTATCAGCGTTATTCCCAGAAAAAAGACAGAACACAGCACTGCAACAGCTACAGGGAAGAGAATCAATTCTATCCCAGCGATAACCAGGACAGTACCCACCC
>JANHGB010046068.1:6184-56739 GCA_026283785.1 Coracopsis vasa | reverse complement strand
AACTGAAAACATCGGTGTTATCAGTGCTGTTCCCAGGCTGAAAGTCAAAAACACAGCACTGCACCAGCTACTAAGGAAGAGAAGAAATGACTGCTACTGCTGAAACCAGGACAAGCAACTATATTTTCATTTTAGAGAAATCTCTGAATGCATACTCCAGATTAGAAACAAACCTTATATGACTCTTCTGTAGAATGTGCTTGAAGCAGGCATTTTGTGTGCATGGGTTGTATATTGTTTAAGAATGGGAAAACTTTTGGCTCCCACTGATACGTGGAGGAATCCATTCTTCACAATATCTTCTGCCACTCATTAGAACCATAAGGGACATAGATCAGACGGTATCTTGTTATGTCCAAGCTGTAGGAAAGAATTTTGAAGTTGCAGGGTCTGCCAGACTCAGAAGAACCTTCCCAGTGCTGTGCCTGTTGATACAGGAATAAGATTCCAGTATTTTTTTCTTTTCTTTTCCTTTTTGCTAGATTAGTGATGTTGAATTGGTTGTATGATCATTTGAAGGGTTAATGTTTCTGGCATTCAGTAAAATCCTTACAGACAACTTTTGACTAGAAGTTTGAGAAGCATGTTGTTTGGATATAGATTGTAAAGGCCAAGTACTTAGAATGCTGGCTCAAACTTGTACCTCTCTGCAATTTGAATGACCACTTGTGCTACTACCTGGTTTCAAGGAAAGAATTTTGGCAGTGAATCACCTTGGTTTTTTGGATTTGTTTTTTTTTTTTTTTTCTGAGTCCTGGTTCTAGTATCATGTTTACTCCTGCTGTTCTGAAGGCAGTATGAATGTACTCTTCAATTAGGGCGTACATGTTCAGTTACTGTCTTGGTATGTTATCAAACTAACTGTTGCTGACTACCAAGAAACAATGAAGAATGTAGTTTTTAAAAGTTTCTACCACTGGATGGTGTCCAGTTAGGGTTTTAATAGCAACAAAGACAGAATCGGCAACTGGTGCAAGCGTTTGACCAAACTCACAGTAAAAAAAAGTGCTTTCTTATGTTTAAACAGAATTTCCTGTATTTGAGTTTGTGCATGTTGCCACTTGCCCTGTCATTGGACACCACTGAGAAGAATCTGGCTCCCTCTTCTTTACCCCCCATCAGGTATTTATACACATGAATGAGAAACTCACCCTGAGCCTTCTCTTCTCCAAGGTGAATTGACTCAACTCTCTCAGCCTCTCTCACAGCAGGTGATGACTTTCAAGTTGCAGCACATCTGTGATACAGATACAGTATGTTTGTGATACAGTTTATGAACTGCTTCTTGTGAAGGCCTGGACCAGTGCTGGTAACAGGAGGTGAAAGGAGGTTATGTAATAAAATACATTTTAAATTTATTAAGATTAAAAATATTCCTGTTCAACTAAGTATTACCAGCTGTACCATCCATGATTTCTGTTTATTAAGAGCAATGTATTATTATTAAGGTTTTGTAGTCAGCTTATATCACTTTCTTTGCCTAGAAGCTTTTAAGTTTTGCAAATTTTATTAAATTCATTTTAGGTTTGATTTAAAAAAACCCCATCAAATTAGGTTTGGAAAAGACCTTTGAGATCATCAAGTACAACTGTTAACCAAATATTACCAAGTCTACCACTAAACCATTTCCTTATGTGCCATATCTATGTATCTTTAAAATACCTCCAGGGAGGATGACTCAACGACTTCCCTTGGGCAGCCTGTTCCAGTACTTGATAACCCTTTCAGTGAAGAAATTTTTCTTAACATCCAGTGTGAACCTCCCCTGGAGTAACTTCAGGCTATTTCTTCTCATCCTATCACTTGTTACTTGGGAAGAGAGTTTTAAGATTGAATATAAAATAAGCCCACCCACCAAGCATGTGCCTGCCCTCCCACTTACTCAACATCTCTCATCCTAGTTTGCTGTTACTGAAAAACTGTTACTTTGAAGATTAAGGTCTGAATTTTTCAGGCTTATTAAGATACTTCTGGCTGTTTTGGATATTCTACCTTGGACGTAGGAGAAATTTTGAAGTTAAGAATTCACTGACTGTGTAATTTTAAGTTTAGGGAGCATGGTTTTTAAAATGTATAAGCTCTTAAAGTAGTTCTTTCTGTTTATTGTTGCAAAAAAAACCCCAAAACCCAAACATTTTCAGTGTGAGATTTTAACGTGGTGTTAAGCTTTGATAAGTATAATCATCCTATTCTATATTATTCTTTCCTACATACCTATCTAATTATTTATGTATGAGATCAATGTATGATAAAGATTCCCTGGTATGTTTCTTTACAGTTAAAATAATGTAATATTCTGTTAAGCGATGAATTTTAAACTTCACTATACTTTTCATTCATAATAAGAAGCTCTACTAAATTTGACTAAAATAAATAGAATTACATATCTGCATCAAGTCATGTCTGCCAGAATACATTTTATAGCTAAAGTCCTCTAAAAGTCATGCCTTTTACTTACAAAAAATCTTTCTTGACAAAAAACAGACTTCCAAGTAAATAAAATTTGATATCTCCATTATTTTTTTGATCGGAGGTAGTTTAATCTTGATTTTGGAGATAAACTTCTAAGTCATGATTAGAAATTTACATCATGATTAAATATTGATGAAATATTCTTTAGAATATCTGAATATGGTTGAGCTTCTAAATCTATATTTAAATATTTTCGTCATTATCCCATCTCTTAAGTTTTGAGAGAATTGAGCTCCCAATATCGGTTTGCTGGGAAATCTCAATAAAACTCACAATTTTGCCTTTTTTTTTTTTTTTCCTAAAATACAGTTTCCTTAATGTGGGAGGAGGGAAGGGACAGTAGTGAGTGACATCTGTTTGAGATAAGACTTGAGAATAAAGTTGCAACAAGCAGACTTTGTTTAAGCAATGTCCTGTTTTATAGTTGTAGTCTCTACTCAGATATTAATAGCTTATCTATTTTACTGTTTCTTCTGCAAGCGTCATAGAAAAGAGTATTAAACAGAAGATTTCCTGGCTGTGCTTCAGTGTTTGACCATTGTTGCACAAAGCTGGATTGTGTTGGTTATCTTGCATTATGCATTTCACCCCTGTAACATCTGTTATGTCTCAGAAGGCAGTTTGAACTTTGTGTGACTTCTAGCTCTTGTCATCAGGGAAAATGACACCTCAACAGATGTTGCAAATGAATTCATGATGACACAAAGACTGTTTTGTCTACCTAAAAATAAACCACTCTGTGTTCTATAAGACAGAAGTTCAACAAAGAATCCATAATGATTCAACTAAAACCTTAGAACTGTATAAGGTCTGTGTTTCCTACTGACAAATCCAAATTAATGCTAATGAGATGAAATGGAAAGTTCAGTTATACTGGACTACTTAATTATGAAGCTGGATGTCAAGCAATTAACAATGTAACAAATATCTTTCAGTACTGTCACACCCTAGAGAAGTGATATGTTATGATTTAGCAGTAGCCTGCCCACTACAAAGCTGAAAAATAACCGTCCTCCCTAGATTTTAAATTCTTGGGCTTTGGCTTTGAAGATGCAGTTTGTCTTTCAGATATTTCTGCAAAACATGACAGGCTATGATTGCGCCACTTAATATATCTTTATTCATAAGAAAAACCCCCAAGGTTCTACTGCTTACAGGATATTAGAATGCTGTCTGAATTAAAAAAAATCCAAACAAAACCCACAACTATATGTGGCTTATTAAACTGCTAAAACAAATTAACAAATTGAGAAGAACATAAAAATATATTTAAATGATAAAACTTGGAGTGAATTACATTTGAATAGGCTATGTGGATTAAATATTCGCTCTAGGTTCCAACACAGGAAAAAAAAAAAAATCTTTAGCATTATTTTTTGTTGCTGAAGGATTACAAGTGTATAAGGTGTTTTAAAACACTTGAATCTCACAGTCTTCACAAGCTCAATGAGAACATTATCTCCTTTTCACTGGGTATGCAGATGAGAGGATTTCTTCCCCGTAGACAGTTCACTTAGATATAAATGTGTCACTATGTGATAAAATTTTATTTTTTCTAGCATTTTGTTCCTTTTGTTCAACCTTTTGTTGAAGGTTTGGTGTTTAATGATGATCATTTTAGTAATGATACCATTAGCTTTAATAGTTATTTTCTGTAACATCTGACTGCATGCTATTCCTTCTTAAAAAGGTCTACAGTGTTGAAGTCTTCTTCGTTGTCTATATGAAGAAAGAAAAGAGTACCTTAGGTGACTTAAGATGTCTATGAACATTATTTCTATTTGTTGATTCTGTCTCTTGAGTGCAAAGAGCTTAACAGACTTTAATTCAGCTCTGTTTTGTACTGTTGTTTTAATGGAGTTCTTTAGAGCAGAGCTGTATGGTTCCCCATTATTTGATTACTCATTGAAGCAGCTCAAATCAGACTTTCTCTTAAAGAACTGTAACTTTATGGATTGTATAATGGTTTTGTATTTCTGAATTTGCTAAATTAATAGTTGAAATATGTTAACTGTTTGAGATTTAAAACAAAGGACCTAAAAGGTATTTGCGCGAAGGGAAAATGCCCTTAAATTGTCTGCTACTTAACAAGTTCAGTGTACATTTAATAATTTCTGTTTTCTCATTTCAGCTTAAGAGTCCAAATGGATGTAAAGTATAGTGTTATAAAAGAAAACAAAGCACTGTTTTTGGTGTTTCAAATATATTTAAACTAGAAAATCTTAGAAATTTAAGGGAGAATACATTTCTGCAAGGATCGTATTAGTATAATTTTCATTCAAAGCCCATTCGCTTTTATCTGAGAGTCAATGGATTTAAGCAGAGTATTCTCAGAAGCCTGCATAATAAAGGAGAAAAGGATTAACTGGGTGAATGTTTGTTCTGGGATTGAATTTGATACCAGTTAAAAATGTACTAATTTCTTCATGCTCACAAATAATGAAGCCAAGTTTTCTAAGCATATTAAATATTAAATACTATTGTAATCATTTACTGAAAGAAAAAACACATCACCCAAGTAAGTTTACTTACTACCTGAAGTCAAAGCATACTAATAGCTTAGGGTGTAACTGTGATCAGAAAACTGAATTAGGACCTTCAGAAAGAAAACAGTCCTCAGCTATGTCTTGCAGTCTACTTGTTTTTCCTAGAAGCCACTGCCAAAGCCATTAAAATTAGCCGCTGTAGCTATTGCTCCTCTCCTTTGTTCCATGTTGATAGCAGGCTATGCTTTGCTTTGTCTTCATAGCTGTGCCCTTTCCTATTTACTGCCTTCACATTATCCTCTCTCTTTCAGTGGGTTTGCAGTCCAACATATTTAGAAAGACACCTCCGTAGCAGAGTGCTGTCTCTTTGCTCAACAGTAAATTCTAAAATACATTCAGATCTATTGATCTGAATGTGAAAGGATACTCCTGCAAATGGTGCTGAAATCAATTAGTCTACTGCATATTAGGCCTTATGAATAGTCATCTGTCTCCATGTTTAACAGAACAAATAGACCTCTTATTACTGCTCTTACTTATCTTCCTAAGTGATTTTTAAACCCATTAAGGAATAATTCAACAGAATCTGCTTAGTGTGGTACAGTTGATAATAATTGTTTTATAATGACTGTAATCAAAAGGGAAGGGATTGGTTGTACCCCCTAGTGCTATAATATTGTTTGGGTTTCTTTTTGCTACAAAACTGAACATGTGCTAAAGACTAAATGAAGCCCTGACTGACTTTACTTTTTGCCAAAACAGCTATAGTACAGTAGCATTACACTCCAGTGTACCTGGACATCTTCTAGATCTTGCCTTTTATTTATTGATTTTTTATTTATTTATTCTTTGCAGCTAGTTATGAAACTTGGGAGTATTTTGTCACATCTGACAAGAAGATACTATCAGTTTCTGGACTTAGTTTAACATAGCTAGACAGAGCCTCTACTGACTTGAATTTTTTGGAACATATTTGCTGACCTGATAAAGTAAACATTCACCTGTGTGTTCAAAGACCTTCTGACCAGTCTGCACAAACTCTCTTTTGTATTAATCCATTAGCTGTTAGTGTACAGCAGTAACTTAAATTGTGCACATGCTGCATGCCATCTTCATCAGAGCTTATAGCACTCTAATGTACCTATGTAGTTCTACTTGTAATAAATTTGGAGGTAATATAAAACTTTCTGGATGGGTTGTCTCTTTGCAATATTTTACTTTCAGTAAGTGATGCGTGAGCCTTCTTCTAGCAAACTACTCAACTATTTGCCTGACTACTTAATAAGCACAGTTGCTAAATTAATCACTTGGGCATTATTTTCCTTTCTGGTTTGCTCTATTTACATGAAGCAGAGCTGGGGAAAATGAACAGATGATCTTATATTTTTCTATCTTGTAGATATTAAAGTATCATATGTAGAAAATATTATTTCCTTTTGGTTTCAGAGATGTGACTAGCATGTCTCCACAGAGTTTATAATTGTACTTATGTTAAGAATTTTAAGTGGAGTTCAGCTGTTTGCCAAATCTGTGTTTTACAGACTCAAATACTTATTTCATTGATGAGGAAAATATATTTTCTAACTTTTCACCTCTCATCATGCAGTTACTTACATTCTACCTGACATTTTTTACTTAATCTATTACATTTATGTAGTTCAACATCACTTACTACTTGGAACTAAGCAATGAAATTGTCCTTGAAGCAATACTGCTGGAATGCTGGCATACATATTTCTGAAGTAACTCTACAAGACTACAAACTTTATAAAAAAAATACAGACAAGTGGTGACACAGGACCTAAAAAATGAGTCTGTGATTTGTAATAAGTGTCTGGGCTCTAATCTCTTGAAATTCTTCAACCACTGGATTGATTAGTACCTCAGTTTCCAACCAGACAGTTATATGTCCTGAGATTAAAATGGAGTTTAGCCTCACAGGTAAATAAAGAAATGAGGCTTTGAGTAGCCTCCTAGATGATTTATTACTCCTTTATGCTTATTAAGACAAAAATAAAACTTTGTCTGAAATGCATTTCCTTTCCTGTTCTTAAGTTTGGCCTTTGCTTCTGGTACCATGGACGTAAAGGCTATAGATGAGAATGATCACGGTTTCTTTCTCTGTCAGTGCTGTGCTTGTGTTCCAAAGTAGCCTTCGCTGTCTTCCTTGCTATTGCAAATAAAATGGTACTAGTATGTGCTCTGGTATCATATTCAACATTTTTGTAGTCCACTTCAGTTTCTTCGTCACCTCTAGGTAGTCATGTCTTCTTCCTGATGGTCTTTATGGACTGACAGGTTTTGACGTGAGCAAACAGAGTACACACAGGCATTTACTTTTGTCAGAAATAAGATGTGTTCCTGGGGGCTTTTTGTGGTTTTTCTTCTTAGCTGTTTTCTTATGGAGGGCAGGGTACAAAATGTTAACAATAATTTAAATTTTTTCACACCAAAAAGTAAGTTTGGACTGTAGTACTCCTCACCTCTAGAGATGTTTGTCCTTTCGTACTTTCATACCAATTATATAAAAGTAATCTAGTGAGCTTGGGACATTGAGTATACACTGTATACTCAATGTTTGTGTTGCAGTTTTCAACAAGGTGAAATATTTCCACATACACAGAATAAACCGTAGTTACTATATTTCAAGACTGAAAACCTCAGATTCTTGAAACAGTATTTTTTAAAACTTCAGATACACACTGAGGTTTTGGTTTATGTGTCTTTCAATCCCTTCTATTCTTTTTTTCTCTATTTTTGTCATAAGTTTTAGTATGTGAGGCTGTTATCCTTCATGTAACATCTTTTCTTTATTTTGATTGTTTTCTCCACCTCTCTATATATTCCAGCTCAAAAGATACAATTCTTAGCAGAAACTTCTCAGATTTGTTGCATAAGCTGTGTAGTACAGAAACAGAAAATACAAAACCTGAAAATACAAAATTTTAACTGATAAATGCCAAAATGTGTTCATAACCTACTTTATATTTTTCAGCTCTACTTCAAGTTACAATTTCACTTAGCAAAGTTGAGCTCAGTGTGGGTGAATCCAAGTTCTTCACATGCACAGGTATGTATTCACTTTTCTTGTAGGTACCTTTTTTTTTTTTGTTTTGAACCTTCTACACAGAATCATAGAATAGTTAGGGTACATAATTGTATTAATTGATTCACAGTGTTAAGTTAGTGTATTTTTGTATATTCACATTGACTTGTGAAAATTGTGATAAATGGTAGATCTTCATTGGCTTCATTCATTTCATTTTCATTCCTTTCCAATCTAGAAACTATTTCTTACAGACTGAATAGCTCAGGTTGAATTGTCTGTATCAATACAGGTAGTTTATATATTTTAGGATGCTTCTTTAGTTAAAATAGTTTCACTTGTCTAATCTAAGGACTTAAATAAGCCACTAGGCTAAGCTTTACTATCCTCTCCAGCCTAATGAGGCACCCAAAAAGTTTTTTCCAGTGAGCTAGGTATTAATCGGGAGAAGAGTTTGCATTTGCAGCTGCTGATATGGATCCTTGATGTTGCTGAGTTGCCATCTTCCATTGACAATGACACATGGCCTGACTACATTGACAGTGCAGCTGACTGATGATTTGACCTGTTGATCCAGTGGCTGCTGAATGGCTTGTTTCTTTCTTTTAAGACTTTATATCTTTATGTGTTTTTTTCCCTTTTGAATCCTTGAGCTACTAGTCTCAAGAATAATACATCTGCCTGTAGTTTTGCCTTGCTTGTCTTTCTACAGACTTTCTCACAACTCTCAGAATTTAGCAGTTCTCTGACATTGCATAGACATTGTGCATTTGGTAAGCATATCTATCTGAACTTCTAATGTTGGATTGTTTTTTGGTTTTGTTTGTAGCCATTGGTGAGCCTGACAACATAGATTGGTACAATCCACAAGGAGAGAAGATTGTTTCTAGTCAAAGAGTGGTTGTTCAGAAAGAAGGTGTTCGATCACGTCTAACCATTTACAATGCAGATATAGAAGATGCTGGTATATATCGATGTCAAGCATCAGATGCTAAAGGACAAACTCAAGAAGCTACTGTTGTTTTGGAAATTTATCGTAAGTAAAATATTATCAAATGAAAGACTATGTTTTAGAAGCCACTGCTATTGAAAAAATAAAGCCTATACAAAATATCTTTCTAGGCTCTGAACCTTATCTTCCAAATAATTGCATCTCCTTCAGATTAGTTAATAGATATTACAACAAAGACTTAAATGAAATTGATGGCTACTTTATAATATTACAGATCACTTTTCCTTAGGGTGCCATCTTATGAGAGTGCACTGTATGTCCCTCATGGAAAACAGGAAATATGAGAAAAAGTTATGTCAACCTAATTCTTAATTACAAAAATTATCAACAAAATGCCACAAATACATGCATAAATAAAAGGGCAGGAAGTGCAATATATATCATTAAAAGGTGGAGTTTAGACTGAATTAAGGGGTTTTTATGTCCTAGTGTTTTCCTATTCGTGGCCTTATAATGGCATTTTCCCATAAGGAATTGAAGCTTACAGTGGTGAATATCCAAAATGCATTTCAATTGCAAACAACTAATTGAGGAGTGTATTTGAAAAGTAAATACATTCTATTATGGCAAGAGATTTTTCCGAGAGTTTTTTTGTTTGGCTGTGGGTTGTTCTTCAGATTAGTTAAATAACTTTACATTGTACTGTGTTCTTTAGATCAATCAAAAGCAATACATTAAACTAGTATATAGTGAAGATAGAAGTCAAGATTTTGTTGGTGAAAGAGTAGGGCATTGCTAGCAGCCTTTCAACTGAGTAATTCTCTAATTTCTTTGGAGAATAGCTTTTTAATAGTCATAAAATTTATTTCTGGATGGGCTGAGCACTAAGGAATTGCAATGGACAGAAAATTCAGAGTAGAATCATAAAGCACTACTTCTGAAAGGTACAGATAACTAGGTTAATGAAAAAAATACAATTTAAGGAAAACTATTGATAAAACAACCGTTTAAATGATGGTAGCAGTTGCAAGTGATCACATGATGGCTTGAAAATTGACAGTTCAAAGGATTTCAGGTTTTGCGGAATTCATTTGTATGCTTAAAAATGCCAGTCACTCCATTAGCAAACTGCTGAACAAAGCTGAAATCTTTTAAAATGTTTGAATGTGGTAATTTTAATAATTCTGAGGCTAGATAAACCTGAAGACCTATATAAGACATACGAAGATTTGTGGCAACAGTCATATAAAGGTTTCGTTGTTTGTGTTTATGATGTATTGTAAGGAAAAAGCAGGATACTAGGGTCTGGTTCAATACTCACTGATGTCTGTGAGAGTTTTTCTTCTGACTTACATAAGCTCACATTCTTCAAATATTTCATAAAAATAATTTATGGAAGTACGTAAGAGATGTGTATAACCAAAGTGTGCTCCCTCTGCTATGGGAACTGTGGATTATTTGAGCCTGCACTTTTACCAATACAAAAAAGTGGAGGTGGAATTACATCTCTGACTTACGTTCTCCAAAGCGTTCCCTAAAATGTAGTTGGCAGTTTCTGATCCTAAAGAACATAGGCCAGTTTGTTTTTTCTGTGTGCAATCTTCCAGATTTGTTTCTGCATTAGATCTTGTATGACATCATGGATTAATATTGTCTTGGACTTCTAACACTAAATTCTAATAATACAGAACTTATTCAGGCCACTAATAAAATTAAATATCGAGTTTGGTTATTTGGGGTTGGAAAAATTAAAAGCCTCATCAGACCTAAGAATATCTTGTTATTTCCCCCCCAGAAATGCTACAATTTCTTATGACTTAATAATACTAAGGTTTTTTCCATACAGTTTCCCACTGGCTTTTAAAATTTTAATGTTTTATTCGGCTGATGTTTTTCACAGTCAATGAGCATAAAGTTCCAGCTTTTTGATAAGACTCTTCCAAATAATTTTGGTTGTTTTGATGGAAGTTTCAATGGAATAAAAACATGAGGTTTTAATTCAGTGATAAGATCATGAGTAAATAGACAACAGAGTAAATAGACCATTAACCTGAAAATATAAACGTCTAAAAAAATAGGGATTCAAAACTGGGCTCTGGAACAATGAAAAATATATTTATAAAACATGCTCATTTTAGATAAATAAAGCAGAGGTTTTCATAATGCAAAATTATTGTAAAGTCATTTCTACGGAGTGGAAGTCATGTGTCCAGGACCAGTTGAGTCCTAGCTGGAAAAATTAAATTATGGAAAAAAATCTGTATTATCACACTAAGAATGTTTAATAGTCATCTTTATCTGTTTTGATGTCACATATAATTTCAATGCTAAATGAACTGGAAGACACTTACTGTATTCTGTTTTCTTCCTTTTCAGAAAAACTCACTTTCCGAGACATAGTATCTCCACAAGAGTTTAGGCAGGGAGAAGATGCAGAAGTTGTTTGCCATGTTACTAGTTCACCTGCTCCTGTTGTCAGCTGGTTGTATCGGAATGAGGAAGTCACAACTATTGCTGACAGTTAGTATTTTGGTAACTCTTTAAGTTATACATTCTAATTAATTTTAAACTATTATTGTAAAAGAAGATTCATCACATTATAGTGAAGGATTTTGATTAGCCTGTCATCATAAGTAGAATTTCACCCAAGTCATGTAGTCTGTATAGAGAATCCATATGCAATGGGTTCCTTCATGTATCATTTTTTCCAATTGGGAATTTTGTCTAGATGTATTATGAGGATCCAAATACCCAAAAGATTGCTGGGAACTTCTTTGCAGGAACTCTTCCTGGGCTACCATATAGGAACTGAATAAGTTCTTAAAGCATGCACAGATAAAACTTCACTGTGCACAGAATGCAGCTTACAGCTTGAAAAAGTAAAATTGCATCAAAGATCTGTCACAAATTCTTCATTATTTTCATTTTATTTTTTCCAGTCAGGTTCGCTGTTGTTGGATTAGCAAAGGAATAAAGCAAAATTTCCTTTCTTTTTCAAAATCATACATTTTGAAAATTGGGAGTTTTTAAATTTCAGTGTGTCAACTTGTCTCTTTAACCATTTTCTTTCACAGTGCTTGCAATTTAAAAAGGTACAACAATAGAAACCAGTTCTAATTTAAGCACCAGAATAGTTTCCTTGTATTCTGTTCTAAAGTATTATCCAGATCAGATCCCAGTCATGCCTGGGAGGAAGCAACGTTTTAAATCATGTGAAAATAAGACATTGTGAACTTTGTGAATTTTGGCTACATATATATGGGTTTGTAATGCAGGCGGAAAAAGAGTATAGTCAAATTCCTACAGTTAAGAATTTTTTTCAAGCATTGGGTGATAAAATGACTCTGTTTTATGTTTCATTTCCAGCTTCAAAATCCGCTATGAAGGATCAGTACCCATAACCTTTTTGCATAACTTTAAATAACATGAAATTTGCCTGTCATATTTTAAATGACATCTATTAAAAAAAGAAATACGTAATTGTTGGGTTTTAGTTCATAGTAAGCTAAAATACTGAATAATTTCATATCCAGATTGGCTTGTATGTTGCAGTTCATTTGGGGGACATGAGAAAGCAGCTTCTACTTTAAGCATTCTAGCACTGACATAATAGAAAGACATAGGATAATGTCACTGCTTTAATTTCATAGCTTTTTTGTTATATTCTTGACCATTCTTCCTTTTAAAATGTTACAATCAGTAGGATTTTTGTAGCACGGACTTTTGACTATTTCAGCTTTGCAAATTCATGGCAGTTACAGCAAATATAGTATCTATATTTGTATGTTCCATTACAACAGAAGACTAGTTTCTTCTCCCAGAAGGCCTGTACACAAAATCAGAAGTACAGATGTAATGATTTTTTCCTGTATAGTATGTCTATATCTAAAATAGCTGTAGGTAAAATAGCCTCTCACCCTTCTGAGTCACTTTCTATTTGTTCCTAAAACCTTATCTGCTCCATCGCTAGATCACCCTAGGATTTGTATTCTCTTTTGAGTTCTGCAGACAGAGAGAAGTACAAAACTGGGGGGTGGAGGGTATCTGTCCATTATTATTTCATAAAAGAAAAAAATCAAACAGAAGAAACCTAGGTGAACAATGACCTCCGAAAGTCTTTCTGGCCTTGCATTGTTTAAGGTTTAATAGGGCAATATGTAAAGCATCATTTTCTGGGAATGTTCAAAGGTTTTGTTTATTGTTACCAAGAGCTAAATTGTCATGATTCATAATTCCATTGTATGGGAGTCAGGGACATTTTACTAGCTATAAAAGTGATTGGGATTTATTTCATCAACCAAATCTTATCTGGAGTCCTAAATGACTTGCTCTGTTTCTGCACAATTCTGGGACTTCAAAGGCCATTAAATGCAACTCATTCTACATTGCTTAAAGCAAATAGAGAAATTCCATGTACAGACATTTGTATATCAGTTTATAGTTGGAGTTGACCTTCGAAGAAGGCAGGGCTACCCTATTAATACATATATGCTACATATATGTATTAACATATATTACATCTACATATAATACAATCTATATAAACATGCATGTTTTATTCTGTCACTGCTCAGATCACTAAGGTATGTCAGAATTTCACTATGAGAGTAGAAGTAATCTATAAATGTAGTGTAGGTGTGGTATGTAACTATAATGAATATGCAAAATTGTAACTTGTATACAGCTGGATAGAAAATATTGGGGACTGGTACATCCTTCATGTTTTCTGTATGCTTTTATATTCTTAGTATAATGTAATTTTATTAGTTTTTTAGTTTTGGTTGTTGTTTTTTCTTGCGTAGCTATTTTTAGTATGTAAGATGATTCTCTTCAAGATCACAATTTTTATATGACAGAAGGTTCTGGAAAACTCTCAAAATTTAGTTTTTGAAAATCCATCTAATTGCAGTTCTAGAGAACTGCGTGTTATCTTATGACTGATGTGGTCCATAAAAAAAGCATTCTCTCTTACTCTGAAAGACTAGGTAAACCAGACTTCAAATCAGCCAGACTAACTCTCTAGATCATGGGTAGGCTGTGGCCATCCTCTTCTGCTGCTTCCTCAGTGTAGCGTAATCTCAACTGAGTGTCAACTCAAAGATAGTCATGTTTAAGATCATGAACATGCTGTGTTCACATTTGATCTGAAAGAAGAAATTACGGTCCCTCCTATGAAGAATGACAGGTTTGGTTGTATGAGGGACACATTTCATAGGAGTCTTAGCTTTCTTTTTTTTTTCTGAAAGTTTTAATTTTTAATTCAATGGGTATTTAATCATGCCCTAGTCTTAGAATGAACAGCTGTGCCTAACCTTTTTGTTAGACATTGTGGGTCCTAGCCTGGTACATGCCCTAGAACACAGTAAAATTTGCAAATCATAAGCCAAAACTTCCTCAAGCTCTGATTATGAGGAACTGAAAAGACATAGGCAATCCCACTTGCCATCCATACCACTTAATGTCTGATCTGACTGAAGGGGAAGGTGGTGTTACCGTTCTTCTAAATTAGGTGTTTGAAGTTGAGTGAGTTGAGTCTAGAGCCTAGCAGTGAGCTGGAGGAGTATATTGCTGAGTCACTGTCCACATCCACCAACTGTAATCTGTTTAATATAGGGGACAATTTTTATCAGGATAACCATGGGACAGTGAACATTATTTGTGTGCACAACATCCTAACAGTTCATGTTGTATTACCAGTTTATTCTACTGCTTTGAATCAACTTAATGTTCCACACTGCATGTGAGTAGTGGTCTAGCAAGATCTAACCTTTTCCTGTCAAGGTTTCAGTATGTTTGTTGACCCACGTGGTCTCTACAGAATTTATTCCTGCTGAATGAGAATAGTATCATTGTATATACTTAGTGGCATTTTTACAGTGGCACGAACTATTCTTTAACAAGCCTACCAAGGAATAAAACATTAAGAAATTAGGGTGGTCTCCAGTCATCTTGTTTACCTCATACATTCAATACTTATGTTAACAAAAGAAAAATGTTATCAATACTTAAAGAGGGGCTACATTTCACCTTTCAGAGCGCAGCTTTCTTAGAATCGTATAGGGATGGGAAAGAAAAAGATTTTATAATTTATATGTGGTAGTGTGTGAAATAGCATTAATGTTCAAGCATTACTTTAATAAACTAGACATAATTAGTGTAAATGTGTTGAGGACATTGATATCCTGTAAACCTCTATCAGGTGAAGCATAATTAAATTTTATTTTTCAATTTGTCTTAATTTTCTGATAGAGGCCTTGGTAATGAAATAGAACTCAGCATAAAAAGCTGTTTTATTTGTAACTATGTATCTACATATGTTCTTTGAATAGACTCTTAGCCGTATAACTACATAAAAGCTTTTCTACCAGGTGTTGTTTATCACTGTTTTGGAATATCTGTGTTGTGAGAAATCTAGCATGCTTTAAAAATCTAGCAGAATCAAAAAGGAAAGCAAAGTGAAAAATGACACTTGACTGCTAGTTAAAACTAGTAAATTGCTAGTAAATGTTGTCATCCTCCAATACTGATAGAATGACACTGATTCAAATAGAACAAGAAAGAGCTCAATAACAAGTATGCAGGTTGTTAAAAAAACACATACGGTGAAATGCAGGGAGTAATTCTCCTCAAAAGAGTCCATTAATTTTACTAGTTACAGTGGGTTGACCTTGGCCAGCTTCAAGGCACCCACACAGCTACTGTCTTACCCTCCTCAGCAGGCGCACTGGATTGACCCTGCCTGGATGCCAGGTGCCCATCACAGCTGCTCCGTTACTCCCCTCCTCAGCTGGACAAGGGAGAAAAAATACAATGAAAGGCTCAATGTTGGGGAAAACTAATTTATTACCAATCAGATAAGAGTAGGATAATGAGAAGTAAACCCAAATCTTAAAAAACACCTTCCTCCCATCCCTCCCTTCTTCTCTGGGCTCACCACCAGCACAGTGGACAGAGAATGGGGGCTGTGGTCAATTCATCACAGATTGTCTTTGCCACTCCTTCTTCCTTAGGGGGAGGACTCCTCACACTCTTACCCTGCTCCAGCGTGGGGTCCCTTGGGACCCTCTCCTCCCATGAGAGAGTCCTCCATGAACTTCTCAAATGTGAGTCCTTCCGACAGGCTGCAGTTTTTCTTGAACTGCTCCAGCGTGGGTCCCTTCCATGGAGTGCAGTCCTTCAGGAACAGATTGCTCCAGCATGGGTTCCCCGCAGGTTGCAAGTCCTGCAGCAAAGCTGCTCCAGCTTCTGTCTCCACAAGGCCAGCCACTGGTCCTGCTAGGAGTCTGCTCCAGGACAGGCTTCTCACTGTGTCTCAGCTTCCTTCAGGCATCCGCCTGCCCTGGTGTGGGGTCTTCCATGGGCTGCAGGTGGAGATGTGCTCCACTATAGACCTCCATGTGCTGCAGGGGCACAGCCTGACTCACCATGGTCTGCACAACGGGCTGCTGGGGAATCTGTCTGTCACCTGAAGCACCTCTTCCCTCCTTCTGCACTGACCTTGGTGTCTGCAGAGCTGTTTCTCACATACTGTCACTCCTCTCCTGTGCAGTAACATTTTCCCTTTCTCAACTATGTTATTCCAGAGGTGCTACCACCGTCACTGATGGGCTTAGCCTTGGCCAGCAGTGAGTCTGTCTTGGAGCCAGCTGGCATTGACTCTATCAAACATGGGGGAAGCTTCTAGCTGAAGCCACACCTGCAGCCTCCCACATGACCAGCAAAACCTTGCCCCATAAATGCAATACAACAGTACCAGGGGAGAAAACGAGGTGAAAAGGCTCATGGTTCAAGATAAAAACAGAGAGATCACTCACCAATTACCAGCACAGGCAAAATGGATTTGAGTGAGGGAAAATTACTTGAATTTATTGTTAAATAGAGATGGATGGTGAAACAGAAAGAAAGAAGTAATGCAGCATCAGCCCCTTTCTTTTTCACAGGTTCAACGTCACCTCTTCCCCTTGTGCCTTCTCTCAGCTTGGTGCTTGCAGGGCTGTTTCTGTCATGTTTTCCTCATTCATGTCTCTTGGGTTTTGAGCACATCGTTATTTTTTCTCTTCTTCCACTGGGCCTTCCCAGGCACCACCATCGTCTGCAGGGCTCAGCCGTGCCCTGCGGTGGGTCCATTGGATCTGTCTGGATCCAGCACAGGGCAGCCCTGGTTGCTCCTCACAGAGACTGCCCTTCAGCCCTCCTGCTGCGAATGGCTTGACATGTAAACCCAATACACTAGTTCAGACATAAAGGAGACAATAAAATAAATTCAGATTCAGTTTACTCTTCCAGGTTATAATTTTGCTGCTGCATGTGCAGGAAAGTGCATGCACATGTATTCAGAATCTGATTTTTTCAATTAACTTAAGCTACTCAAAAAGTCCATTGAATTTCAGTTTATGCTGCACTCTGCAGAAGGTAGACTGCTTTGTTGGATTATGTCTTCGTACCCATTTCTGTGAAGTGTTAAACTGTGGTGGGATACATTAATGACTGAGTATTAGTGAATGAGCAAAGGAACAGGAGGAGGGAAGGAGAGAAAGCAAGCTGAGAAATAAATAAGCATAGTGCCATAAAATGGGCACAAAGACAGTTGCTTAATATGGATAGAGAGGGAAGAAGCATTTTTTCATTTTATTATAAATGGTTTGATTTTTTTCCATCTCTAATCTTTTTTAAATTCCACGTAGGTGTTCATGAATATTCCACTCATTTTGCAGTAATTTATAAATTTAACTTACATTTTATGATTTCTCAGAGTAAGCAGGAAGTTATGGATAGAAAATCCAGATTGAATTTTAGGAAATGGCAGTGTATTTTGGAGTGGGGAAAAAACAAATTTCTTGGCTGACGTTTTACTTTTAAATTAATGAGTGTTTTGTCAATGAGCATTCTGATTTTATAGAGAAAGTACATTAATACTACTCAAGTTAGCGTTCTGCATGTTGTCTTGATTTACTACCACCACTTCATCTCTTACTTGCCTTTCTAGATCGATTTGCTGTATTAGCAAACAATAATCTCCAAATTCTTAACATCAATAAAAGTGATGAAGGAGTATACAGATGTGAAGGAAGAGTGGAAGCAAGAGGAGAAATTGACTTTCGGGACATAATTGTTATTGTGAATGGTAAGCAGTAAAAGTTGTCGGATTGACTTCTTGCTTTACTTGATTATCATAACCTATTTTAAAATATGTCAGCTTCTAAAATATCCTGAATAAACTGGTAATATAGTTGTCATGTCTGCTTCGTATTGTTTTCCGATAAATGTAATTCTTAATATTTTTTAAAAATACACCATATAAATAGAATTCATTGCATTTCATTATATCGCTGTACATGATATATATGTAAAATGAGGATTATTGGTTTTAGTCATTTACAGAACATTGACAATCACTGCAAGACTGAATTTCAGATTCAGATCTCTAGATCTAGACACTAGGAGTTCAGTTCATTCTAGTTGCAGTTGTTGTTATCTGTGGTGAAGACTGGGCTGCTGTACTTGCCTCTAGTATCTCTCCTGTTGTTACAGGTCTTTCATCATTGGGCCGTGGAGCCCCAAATCAATTCTGCAAGGCCAATGATGAAAGACTACTACATACTGGCACCTGTTTTAAAAGCATAGATTAAAGATAAAGATAGTTAAATTAGTGGTCATCATGACTTTATTATGTCTTATACATGCTATGTCTAGCTTTAGACATACTGAACTTTAAAATGTTCTACAAAAAGATTGAAGAACTGCTTAAAAAGACTTTCAAAAAATATTCTAGTGAAAAAAAGACCTGATAATGATTAAAATTCTTGTGTTTAAGAAAAGTAAAGAAATACTAGTAACACTGTTTCATATCGTAACTTGATTCGTAAGTATAATTATGAATTCCAAAGTTAGCAAAGGATCCTGTCCTGTGATTTAGATTTTTCTAGAAACACATAAAATAATTTATTTTCCATTAATAGGACATAATGTTTTATTTTTCAGTTCCCCCGGCAATTTCTCTGCTACAGAAATCTTTTAATGCCACTGCAGATCGAGGAGAGGCAATAACTTTATTCTGCAGAGCCACTGGATCACCTCCACCTGAAATCACTTGGTATAGGTAAGTTTAGTTGAGGGCTGCACATCAAAGCACATTGTTTTGATGTGTCATGATTTTCTATCATGGTCCATTAAGCTGGGAAACCTTAATTATTTTACTGAATTTTAAGAGCATTTGCTGTCCATTTCTGTTCTGACTTCTAAAGCTAGATTCAGCATTAGTAAGTGAATGAACTCAGACAAATACAATTGCACTCAGGTTACCAGGCAGTGAGAAAAATGTAAGTAACTAAAATAGCATACTGACATGATTTTTCATATCTAAGTGGAAGCAAATAAAGCTGAAGCAATGAGTCTGTATCTCAGTACAAGCAAGAATCTCACAACTTCTGCACATGAATGCATCAGGTAAAAACATATGCAGTTATGCAATAGATATCCAATACAGATCAGCAGTACTGATAACGAAGATAACATTTTCCCCATCTGTAAAAATAGTCTAACCCTAACTCTCTGTTTCAATGAGGTTCGTAAGGAGGTATTGCTTTAGACACCCACAGGATATGGAGATGTTTCACTGAATGACTTTCAAGGGTGGTTTGTGTAATTTTTAAAATGTAATACGTTTTGAAAATGGAACCAGTTTTAAAGCTCATGTGTGTTTTTTGATGTTATCAATAACATGAAGATAATATAGCTTTATCATTTGGGAGCACTTACCATATAACATTTGTAAAAATTAAATATCCATACACTCTATGTTCTTTCAATTTTAACAAAGATGCATGTATCAGTCCTGGGATATAAAATATCTCAGCCACCTTACACCAGTGCACATTTCTATTTTAGACCTGAGTAATTTGCATCTACTTACAGTATTTCAGGTGAATTAAAAGGTCACTACATTTTCATAGAAGAACATAGAAGGAATTGCCATCAATTCTTAATCTCCTTTGGAATCTTTGAACAAAGTTGGGTATTCATTTTTAATATTAGCTTCCTTTGACTGATACCTACATCTTAACATGCCAAAAGTCATACTTGGTTTTAAATTTTTCCGTTGGTCAATTTGAATCTCAGGATATGTAAATACATAGAATGCAAAGTTAATTCCATCATGTGGCTTAGAATTAAAAATCTAGTGAAGAAAAAGAAAAACAAAATATGCAGAGCCCAGATTAAAAAACTGATAGTGAATTTGAATGAAGGTTGACTGTTCTGATAATGTCTTTAAAGTAATTTTTTACAATGTCTGTCTTACCCTGCCAGAATTCTTAAGAGTTGTCTGAAACCGTGTACCCTAAATGGCCTTGTTGCAAGATGTAAGACAGCCAACATTAATGTTTTATGCTGTTAAGAAAGAATGCATAAATTTCCACAGCTTGTGAATATCTCTGTTTACACTTGTGGGTTTCTGTCAATATTTTATAAATATTACAGTATTTACACAGGCTAAATGTCTTGGAAAGACACAGACTTTGTGTCTATCGATCAGAGTCTACTGAAGGATTTTCTTTTGGTCTGCCAGCCCCTGAGGCAGCTGACTTTTTTAAACCATTCATTAAGTATCTTTTGTAAAAATTTTACAAAAGCTTAGCAGGCTTGTGTACTGGTTACTGAATCTTAAATGTGGAAGCTTCTGTTCTACTCCTATTTCGGGAGCTGTCTCATAGTGAGGAATATTGACTTATATACCTCCCTTCCCTCTTGGTGCTTTTTTGTTTATTTATTTTGTTTGCTTTGTTGGGGTTTTCTTCACCCCTTTCATTCTGTTTTGTCTTATTACGCTATAAATTCTTGGCAGTTGAAAATATTCTTTGGTTTTTATTTGCTGGCAGTGAGATATTGTAAAGTGGCAGGTGGAAAAGGCTCCTGGTGTCCATGGCAGGATTATTGATATGCAAATAAGGAAAAAAAGATGGGAGGAGCTACATTATTTCTTCTAGAGGAATCAAACTTTATTCTGCATTGTACTGCAGTACTAAATTTCTGCATCGAATCTCTGAGCTCTCTGTCCTGACCTGTTCAGGTCCCTTTTCACTCACGTATAGGTAGCTGGCTAAAAGGATTCAAAGCCAGTTGTATTCTCCTTGCCCTTCAACTTATTTTGCAGATATGTCAAGATAAAGACTTTAGTTTCCTAGCATATTTTAGATGCCTTTTCTTTGGAAATTAGGCTGAGCATAGGAAAACTAGATGAACATAATCTTTCTTGATCTTGAGAAAAATCTAGAAAGCATTATCAGTGCTAGGAAAGTCTGTCAAAACTGATTTATCTAATATTAAAATGCTTGTCATACATTGAGAACCTAATTGAATCGATTTATCAACTTGTCATACTCCAAATTTCCTTCTGTTTAGTGTACTTTTTGATGTTGAATGTAAGTTAACTTCAAATTTATGTGTTTCTTTTTTAACAAACAAGTGGAATTGCATGCAGTGAACTGATTTAACAGGTCAACTTCAGCTAGGGCATGAAAAAATAACTGTATTTTTAAAATAAATGACAGTATTATTCAGCTGGCTTATATATATCCCTCTGTGTTGACTGCAAGCGAGATGCTGGACAAAACAGTAGTTTCAAACTTTAAGCTCTTTAAGACAGTAGCTAATGTGGAAAAGCTTTAACTGTTTGCATCTACCGTTTTCATTTCCAGGTGATGACAATGTTTAAGGTTTTGTAAATTTGAAATGGAGGCATCTTAACTAATGTGTCAATCTACTTTAAAAAAAAAGAAAAAAAAGCATTAGTTCACTTATAAATTACTCAGTTTGAAATACCTAGTCAAGAAGAAAGGTCAGCAAGGTTTAGTTGCTGCTGTACTTAGTATACATGTTTACTTTGTTGATATTTCATGGACCGAGAGAATCTAATTCGTTCACCACTTAACTGATATCTTTATTGAAGCTAATTATATTAGTGTAAAGCATACACTCTGAAAAGAAGCAATACACTAATAGACTTAAATTAGCCAGGACTGAAAGATAAAGATACAGAGATACAGGTCATGAACTGGAAATCTTTACTCATGTGAATAGTCCTGCTGAAAAATGATGATTGTTTGTGTTTGTGGAGATAATTTACACTAGTAAAGTTTAGATGGATCAATCCCCTTATCTTTACTTACAGAACATAGAATTATCTGACAAAAGAAATAATCCACTTTTAATGTGTTATTCATGCTTTCCTATTCCCCAACATCAGCATCAATCTGAATCTCTCCTGTTCACTAGAAGGTCCAGGGAAATGCTTACAATCTCATTTCTGCTTAGAAATTGTCATAGATATAGGCGATGCTTATAATAACGGGCATTTGGAATCTACTTCTTACCTTGATTGTAGACTTCTGTCTCTTAACATAAATCACTAGATTTTTTGGTGAAACCAACTATGTGGAAAATTAGATCTCTTCTGTTCTGCAAAACAATTCCTATGATTTGCTTTGGAAAGGAGATGATCAAGTATCTCAATAATGTCTTGAAGTAGACAGCTAAATGGACTAGTTATTTACAAAAATGACACTAAAATGTAAGCTATATAGATGCCAGGGGAATCCTATTAACAAATATTAATGTTCCCAGGAAAGAAGCAGTATTTTCTATCAGGGAAAATATGATTTTATAAAATATGAAATCTGCGTAGTTATCAGCATTATGTGAGAAGAACATGAAAATCATTGTTGCTTCAATCGTGAAATAAAACTGTATACTCTAGGCATATTGAATGCAAGAGAATATTTCAGTAATGCATATTGGTTTCATTTTATAAATAGTTAAATAGTTTGTTTTCAAGAAGTTGGAATTGTCAGCAGGATTATCAGCGCTTATGAAAATCAGGCAATTTTATACGTAGGTGCTTGTGAAAAGGGGATGTTGATTCAACAGAAGTAAAATCAAAAGGAGCCTACAGCAAACTAGGCAGAATGAGAAAAAATTAAAAAAGTTAAAATTGCACTCTTGAAAAGGGAGCTGTTTTGATAACTCTGCATATGCCAACATGCTCGAATGGACCGATCAAGCCTTGATCAGCCCTCATAGTTGTTCACAGGTTTTATTATTTCTGTACCATCTGGTCAGATCTCATTCTAACATCTGGAGATATGCCTGCTTACTAAGTTGTGGCTAGCCAACAGCAACTGAGAGGAAATAATTGGTTAAGGGTTTCGTGTGCCAATTCTCCACTTGTATGAGATTTAAAATATGTTTTCTAAGTTGGTACATTGTTACTTATGTGAACTGCAGCAGTTACTCTTAGTTAATTTGCTTTTAAATGTGCCTCACATACAGGTATGTATGTCTAACTAGTTTCCTTCTGCACTTCCTTGAGTGTAAGCTGTATGTTCTATTCACAAGCATTTTTCTAACACTAAGTCAATATTGAACATTTAAGAATAAAGATACAGCATTTTCAATATGTATATATTTTTAGAACATGACAATAAATTTATGAAGCTGCGGTCTTGAACATGAAAGTGCAGTTCAGAATGCTTTGTGTCTAGAATGTGCACATTCTTATGAAAAAACACTCATCCTGCAGAACAGTACTGGTTATGCTAAAATCAACTTCCTCCTATACATGCTGCCAGTTTATACTAAGTGAGGTATTGCATTTTTGAGCATAATAGAAGTCTCTTCCCTCAAAAATTATTTTCAACATATTGATGCATTCACAGCACATAGCTTCAGAGTTTGGAACCTACTGGTTGATTTTTACATTGTTCTTATTTTTTTAGGAATGGTAAACTTATTGAAGAAAATGAAAAATATATGCTAAGAGGAAGCAATGCAGAACTAACAATAAGAGATATAAAGAATATTGATGCGGGTCCTTATATTTGTAATGCTAAAAACAAAGCAGGAAATGATAAAAAACAGACATTCCTTCAAGTTTTTGGTAAGTACTGCATAGTACATTCCATTCTTCCTTTTTAAATGTAAACATTAGGGAGCTGAGGTGATAATACACAATTTTCAGTGGAACAGTATTCCTGCAAGATATCTACTGATGTAGCAAACCACTCTATAATTTTACTGCTTTTTCTTCCTTGTTGGCTACTTCAACCTTTACACCTGCATTTAATTTAGAAAAGGCTGTCTTCATCATTTACTTTCTACTACTCAGATACAATATAACAGTGTTAAATTGTTAAATCACTCTGGTTTTACTTTAAAAGTTGCTTGCAAGAAACAGAGAGAAAGAGGGGATAATTCTGAAAGGAGGAGAAAAACAGTACTTTTTTTTTGGTAAGAAGACATCAGGCAGAGGTGTTCCTAACTTTCTGTTTTTTCTTTCTTGAGTTTTATTTAAGTTCACGATTGCAGATGTAATAACAAAAATATCGGATCTGAGTTTCAAAGTGTAAAACATGAAAACTGCCAACTGATGCGCAGCCAGTTCCTGAGCAATGGTCCCCCGACAGCTTTCCTCCTAGTTTTATACACTGAGCATGACATCATATGGTCTGGAATATCTCTTGGGGCATTTGGTTCAGCTGTCCCAGCTGTGTACCCTCCCAGCTTCTTATATCCCCCCAGCCTACTAGCTGGTGGGGTGGTGTAAGAAGCAGAATAAGTCTTTAACTTAGTGTAAACACTGCTTAGCAACAACTAAAACATTGGTGTCTTATCAACATTATTCTCATCCTAAATCCAAACCACAGCACTGTACCAGCTACTAAGAAGAAAATTAACTTTATCCTAAATGAAACCGAGACGCCTCAGGGGATAGTATCATAAATTAAGCCTATTCCCTTCTCTGTAATCTCTAAAGCTAACTCTATTTTTAGTATAATATTACGTTTACAAGATTCACCTCTACTTTAACTCTGAAAATATGGAGTAGAGTTGTATCTTCTCCTACATAAAAGATTACTTTTTCTTTTGTCTCTTTCACACAGGTTAAACTCAGTCATATATAGAGCCAACAAGTTGTCATACTTTTACTCGCCTTAAATGTATTCAAAAAACTGCAGCCTGAAAATGGCAAGGCACATGGTTGATTATTACAGCTAAATAGTTCATAAACAGCCATTTTGTGTTAAAATGACCTATTCAATTGCATTATTCTTTCCCACTCCATTGATTTGCTTGTCTCACATACCTGCTATCTTTAATCTAATTTAGAATGCAAACTCCTTGGGGCAGCAGCTATTGTTTCTGTTACAACAGGGCTCTGGGAGGGTTGAAACTTGTAATAACAGTAATGTAACCATAATGCAATAAAAATAATAATAAAATTGCAGTGTTCAGCATTTAAAAGTTTAGTTCTCTGCACTTTTGAATGGACATGCCCGTTTTAGTGCCATCTAGCAGCTGCATGTGTTTTGTTTCCATGCATGACCTAGTTTTTTTTGTTAAACAACTTTGTTTCCAGTATCAGTGTTAAAAAAAGCTGTTCTGATATCAAATTCTTATTCTGAGGGTTCTTCTGCAACACTAACACATGTACAGAAACCTATAGGCACATGTCCCATTCTCCCAGATTCTTCGTCTTTCTTAGTGCTTTTTATCTGGTCTACTTAATAAGACATGAAAGAGTAAAGAAAGCCCTTTTTCCCTCAGAGGATTTCTTACTGATCATGATTTGCTCATCTGTCTGTCATCCTGTTGCGTGCAGTAGTTCTCTCTGTATCATTATCTATTACTACCTAAATGATCTCATTCATATTAATGCTTAGGACTTGTACTAAGGTTTTTGATACAAATTCATTTATGTTTAGACCTTCTGAATGGCTTGAAACCATAGATGTTCTTCCTTGAATTCTTTATATATATTTTTTGTATTTGTCTCTGCTGAGTAGCAGATATATATATGTATGCACACACACACACATATATATGCATTTAGGTACGTGTGCATTAGCATTTTGAATTATGAAACAACCACATTTTAACAGCTTTTGGCATCCCGATAAAAATTTCCCAAATAACATAGTAACAAGCAATTGATTTGGGAGCAGTCAAGAAGAGTTGATACCTTAAAAGCGTTCTTACATCGTCTTACATTCTCAGACCTAAACATTCGTTTATCAATCTTCAGAGTGACGGTAGTAGTGTTCATACACTTACTAATAAAAAAAGTCTAATCAGGCTAAATGAAGCAAAATTAGCTTTAGTTAAAGTCATAGTTATGCTTTATAAGAATAGTGCTTATATTCTGAGCATAGTTTTATATCTTCATTTTGTTTGTTCTTTTAACTGCTCATTTCTACTCCGTAATTGCTCAAATGCTTGGTTCTACCATTTGATAATGCATGAACAATTGAGCATTTCAGTAAGTTTTCTCTCTTCTGTACAAATCCCATAAAAAGAAACATTCCTATGTCTAATAATTTCTATTTCTAGAAAGAGAAAAAATATTTTTTCTTTTATCTGATTTGGTGAAAATAATGCATATTATGTTCTAGCATAAGTTAATTTGAAGTTCTGTAGGGTGTGTTTTGCCTACATAATCAGTGAGAGGGTACTCTAAACGTATCTAAAATATTTCACTGGCATTTCAGTAGTTTCTGACAATTTATTTCATGAAATTCAAATGAAGGAAAAATACCTCAAGAAGCATTACAAAAGACCCTTTATAGTATAGTTTAAGCACATACTATTTTTATTTTCTAGTTGTCTTTTTAAGAATAACCTGAATCTTGTATAGCAGGAAAGTTTTTGCAGCTGTGTTCAATGTGAATTCCATTGAGGAAAAGTAAATGCTGTTATTAATTTATTATCTGTCATCAGGCAGATGAGGGGAAATGTACAGGACCTCTCCTGTCTTATCACTCTTAGATGTGTTTCAAATGTTAAAAATCAAAACATTTAGGCCTTCAAAAGCCATGCATCTTGTAAGCAAAAAGGCTGCAGTGATTCTATAATGAGATTGGGGTGAGAGGTTGCCTAAATTTTTCCATTATTTTCAGGCTTAATGACTGCATTCCTCTTACACTTACAGTGCCTGGAGCACACCTAATTAGGTGGTCATTGTTTGAGGGGTTTTTGTGTTTTGTTTTTGTTTTCACTAAGATACTTTTCAATATGTACATGGAAGCTCTTCGTTTAAATTCACTGATAACTCTAGGAAGGGGATCCCATGGATCTGTGCATGAAACTACCTGTTCCTGCTCATCCCAGGTATTATGAAGTGTACCAAATGCATCTTCACAAAGTACAATGCATTATTTAAATATTAGTGTCAAAAGTTCATACATTTTCTGTGTTTCTTCTTCCTCCCTGTTACGTCCTTACCTGTTTGGAACTCCTCTACTTTTTAAAATAAAAAATGATGCAATCTATAAAGGCAGTGATGCAACTTCTCTCATAAGGCAAGTCTTAAATCCCTTTGAGTCTGAAGTAGTAATTGCATTTTAACGTGTACAAAGACTCGGGTTTATCGTGCACTAAACCATTTTGTACTGGTGTGTGTATAAATCCTTATTATGTCAGGAATCAAGGTACAGGAATCTGTTTCTTAGATAATTTCCTTGTTGGGCTCTAGCTTGTTTACTAAATTCAAGCAGTTTCCAGCAGGACATGGTTGCAATTTTGCTACCTGATTCATATGTGGCTGTGTGGGTAGATGGTGTAAGAGTATGATTCCTTATGTATGATATTAATCAAGAAATCCTATCAGGCAGCAACACAGACATACACTAAATCTCTTAACAGTAAATCCATGTTTGTATTAACAAAAGTGTTTAAAACAGTTCTTTTAATGAGATATAATCAGGGCTGTCTTAAGTTTTACATATGTGCTGCTTCTGATGAAACCATACACATCTGATAAAACTCAAAGATATGGGTAGAACTCTGTGAATTCAATAAATTGTGCACTTTTTACAATAAATCAGTTGTAAGCAACCAATAACAAATCCAGAACCTCAGATTGCCGTCCATGTTCTTCTTAAGCTTTTTGAGGAGGCTGTAGCTACACAGCAATGAGCTTAGCCGTTGTCTGAGACAAATCCAGAAGAGACCAAGGAAGAAATCTGAAAGAAATGTATTTATTGAAGAAGTGTTAGAGAGCTTAACACCAACCTTCTCTGCTCAGAGAGCAAACTTTCTAACCAGTAAATGTTATTTATTTGGCTTCACTGCTTTGTTAATATTTTAAAAAATTCATGTCTAGCAATAAGCAGTTCCTTACCTTCTAAATAATTTTAATGGAGCTTAAGCATAACTCCTTTCTGTATTCAAGCCTTCTTTCATTTCAGTCAGTTCATTCAGTTAACTATTTTTAAGTACATTGTAATACAAATATTCTTGACTGAAGAAACCAGCAAATACCTGGAGGCTTCCTGGGGTTACACTCCAAGACCCAGTATTTTAATTTGGTTTGTATTTACTAGAGTACAGCAAGCAAATACCAATTCAGTTTGAAAATGACCATGTCAGATGGGGCAGCAAACAACTATTTCAGTATTTCTTTCAGTACTATCTTGGCATTCTCAAATAAATATCTTTATTTACATGTACACAAAAGTATTTTGGTATTTTCCAATGTCCAAAACGTAATAAAAAGTATCACTGTAAAAATTTCTAATCAATAGCAAGTTATGACTTCTGACCTACAAAAATGAAGCAACTAAATAATATCCCCCATATGAGCACTCTGCTTCTTCCTAGTAATAACTGTCATCTAGATATATTTGATGCTTAATCAGTGCTTATTCCTTTAAATGTCAGCTGCTCATGTCTAAAATGTCAAGCTAAACCTTTTTGTCTTGTAGTGATCTATTTGAAGGCCTTTAAGTAATTTAGAATATGTCTAAAATTAAAAACTAAAAAGCATTAGTTACTTGTTTTAGAACATGCATCATCTTGAGCAGATCATATTGTTTGTCATGTTGTGCAGATGGGGAAATCCTCTCATTCTGATGGAAATAATGTAATTCAAAATTTTGCAAATTTTTGATATAAAATACTATGCATAATGCTTTTTTTTTTAAAAATGAGTGGTATATTTTCAATAGCTCTTTCCTTGTTTTCAGAAATGATAATATATCAATAGTGGCAAAGGAAAGAACATACTATACCATAGCCAGGAGACATGGCTATAGAAATAGAGTACCTGAGTACCACGGTAATATACTTTGTATGCATTTGGATGATCCTGAAAGTGAGAGTAATAACTGAAGTTATCTTGAAGTTTAACATAGTTATCCTTTACTTTTAATTCTTTTTTTTGTAGTTGTTTCAATTAATATCCCTTGTTATACTATACCACTGAGGAGAGCTTCAGCTTTTCTCGGCCAAATTGATGTCCTGCTGTAATGTTTAGCTTACTGCCTTCTAGTGCATCCTGTAAAGCTGGATCCAGTTGACATTTCAAGAGTCCCTGATCACACAGGGTATTTTCGTTCTGCACATGATGTCACTCACCATAGATTATACCTTAATGAAGCAGGATATTAGTTCAGAGCTTTGTTAGGCAAAATATGACTTGTTTTTCATCTCTGTACAATAAACAATAGTTTACTGTAGTAGTCAAGCACGAACAGACAGTAGATAAGCAACAGGAGTGTGGAGAGAAGGTATGAGAAGTAAGACCAAGAATGGTGTGGTGGAAACGGGTAAAAGAGAGGTGGAAGATATATCTGGATATATAACAGGTTTGAACCTGGTTTTACTATTTTTCTTGGTGGTGCTGAATGGAGCATCTGTGAGACAGTAGTCATAAATGAAAGTTATCATAAAATGAAGCAGGAAACTAGATGTAGGAAACTATTCTTCACCATGACGACAGCTACGCACTGTCTGGTGTGAAAGGCTCTACAGTCTCTGTTCTTGGCATTTTTTAAGATAGTGCTCGACAAATCCCTGAGAAATCTGGTCTGAACAAGGTCTGTTGACCCTGTATGGATGAGGAGATTGGTCAAGATGAGCTCCTAGCGTCCCTTCCAATCTAAATTATTCTCTTTCCCACTTGGATCCACTAACATAAGCCAGTATTACTCTTCTGCATAGCATATACTTTAGTAATCCCGTTAGAAAATAGGGCACTTCTCTGTTTATTTTCTGTTTCATACAGAATATGCTACAGTAGTTCTTCCTCAAAAGCAAAACTTGGGAAACTACATAGATAATACATTAATTTCAATAGATGTTAAGAGCTGCTAAAATTTAATTTACTCATGTAAACTTAATTTACTGGTTTTGTGTGTAAATATATTGAATCATATTCTTATTACACAATTACATGCTAGGTTTTCCAGTGGTGTGAGTGTCTCATTTAATGTGTAAAATGAATAGATTCAGAGAAACTTCTTAATAGTTACATGAGTGAATTTATACGACCAAAACATTTTTTAAGATATTTGAATGTCATGGAAGACAGTAATATTCTATGCACAGTTCTACAAGAGAGTTTGTGTATGATATTGTACAGATAAGTCCTCTAAATAAAAGTGTTCACCTCTAAGAAGAAATTGAATTGCATATGTAAATAATCTGACGAGGTACAGTATAGTTTGAGAGCTGTAGTTGCTGTGTACTTGTGGCTATAAAGTGGAACGATTTGAAGAATGCAAACAATATCTGGAATTTTTAAAATGTATCTTATTACCAATTTACTTTGTAAGTAAGGATTCATAACTTTGTATCAGAGGGCTCTTCAGTTCTTAATAATGTTAATACAGAACAGTATGTTTGTTATCTGGGGATTTTGTTAAATTCAATAATTTGTGTAAGACAGACATTGCTAAAGATCAAAATCCAAGAATACTAATAATTCTATTTCCTTCCCCAGTAATTTGTATTTGAAGACAAACACAGATTTACATAGAATCAAAGCATGCCTAAGGCAGAAAGGCATCTCTGGAGACTATCTAGTACAGGCCCCTGCTCACAGCAGGGTCAGTCAGAGCAGGTGACTTGGGATGATGTCTAGCTGGGTTTTGAATATCTTCAAGGATGGAGACTCCACAGTGATGTATCTGGATATCTCCTCAGCAGCTTTTTTCTGCTGTTTAGTCACCCTCTCAGTAAAAAAGGTTTTTCCTTTCCTGTGTTCCAATTTGTGACCATTGCTTCTTGTCCTGTAACCTGGCATCACTGAGAAGAGTCTGGCTCTATCTCTACTAAACTCTATCATGTATTTATGCAAATGGCTAAGATTCTTGGAGCTTCCTCTATTTAAGGGTGAATTGCTGGTTCATTGTCAGCTTCTTGCCCACGAGGACCCTCTGGGTCCACTCTGCAGAGCTGAGGTCCAGTCAGTACTCCATGTACTGGTGCATGGAGTTATCCTGCCCAGGTGCAGGACCATTGTTTTATGGCTGAATCTCTGCATCATTCTCAGAATGCTAGAGATTAGCGAGGGTGGCGGCTCCCTAAGGAACAGTGAGACAGGAGCAGAGCACACAAACACAGCCACCCAGGCAGGGCCTCATCAACCAGGATCCATCCCACACCACCCCACCAAAGGAGCAGGCAGTACTGAGCATGTCAGCCATACTGAAACAAGAGGCCAGGTCATCAGACATATAGAAATGGTTGTTGTGCAACTTGAAGTCTGGAAAGTTGATTGCTCTTATATATCATAACATTAAGCCTTTAATAAAGGTAAAATAGATTTTGACATGACTTTCTTTGTGCAGCATGAGTAATATAATCTGTATTTTTAACAGTACAGCCTCAAATAATACAACTTAAAAATGAAACCACGTTTGAGAATGGGAAAGCTACCCTCATCTGTGAAGCAGAAGGAGAACCTATCCCAGAGATTACTTGGAAAAGGGCCATTGATGGAGTAACTTTCTCTGAAGGTGATAAGGTAAATCAGCCTTTAATGTCTAAAATATCTAAGTGTACATTCTCTGGCTAATCATCTTTTTGTAAGCAGAAGATTAATTTAGAAACAGATTAATTCGAGATTCCTCTGGAATTGAAAGGAATTGCTATTTTCCAAGGTAGTAAGAGAAGATTCGAAATTTTAAATAAATATATATATATATGAAAGAACAACAAAGAAAAAGCAATTAAAGTGCTGAAAGAGAATTCATCTCATCAGGCCTAAATTTTCATACATAATTCCTATTAAGGGTTTCAGCTTTGTCTTGATCATAATGGTTACCCATCTCTGTTCTTGACTGGTTTTGGACTCTGTCCAGCATTTTTCAAAAAGCAGTGGAGCATATAGAAATCTGAAATAAAAAGTTCTGAATATTTTGGGGTTCTTTATTTCCTGCTTCTGATGTTTGGGATTTTTTTTTCCTATTTTTCTCTTTTTTTTTTCCTCACACAGAACAAGTAGTCTATAACTGAAAACTGAGCCTATTTTCCCAATCTGTTTTCCCATTTCACATTTTATTACAAAAGTAAGTTGAGAAAGATTATATTATGAAAATGAGAAAGTTGTGGGAACAAGAACTGCTGTTAGATGGAATGGTGAAAGCAAAATGGAATGGTGTAGTTTTATTCCTAACCATGCAGTTTCTGCTGAGCTGTTTATGATTTCTTTTAAATAATTTTCATTTTGCATTTGAACAAGTTTTGTTGTTGGGTTTTTTGTTTTGTTTGTTTGATTTTTTGTCTTTTTGTTTTTAAGTTTCCTCACGTAAACCACAGAATTTCTCTGTGCTGGTTAAATTATGAGATACTATCTTTCTGGCCAGCTGATTCAGAATTTTTACTTCAGATGATCAATTAGGAAAATAATGTCTTTTTGCAGATGTTTGCATATTCATAGCTGTTGGCTATAAAAACAATTGACAGACTTATACAGCAATATCCCACTGAGGGAGTATGACACATAGTAAGTCCATCAATTTATAGGGAATTGCTGTATATTAAGGAATTATGTTCTGCTATTGTTTGTGTTCTGAAGGAGAATGTCTGGTCTGGTCCAGTCTCTGACTTGACCTTTCCTGGAACTGAGGCAGTATATGTGAGGTTTGTCTACACTTGCCTGCTCTGTGATTTCCATTTTGGAGCAACATGTCAGTATATATGTGTATATATATACTATATATGTGTATATATATTTTTTTTCCCCTAATAGCTTTACATTAAAATAAATCAGATTCTTTCCTCCTTAATTACTTAAAGTCAAAAATTATCATTCTGCCCACAAAGACTACACTTGGTTCAATGTTTACAAGTATAGCTTTTCACTTATGTTTGGAACATTCCTAAAATAACTTTGTTATATCAGAAATTGAAAATGAAAGCAAATCATAGAAGCTAAAAAATGTCGGTGCAGTTGAAACCTGAAGTTCATCTAGTGCTTAAAAAGGACAGTGTTACGTTCTTAATTCAAACACCAGGTGGTTAAACTGTCTAGATGTCTTACTGTAGCATTCTGTGAACTGTGGTGTAACGGAATAATACTGGCAACCAGACTAAAACCTATACTCACTTTCTACTAGTATGCTAACATACTGTACGTGGAAGATAAAAAGAATGAATATAAATGCAGTTACATGGTTTCCTTTTGTTCTTGCCAGTGAAAGAACTCTGTATTGCTCTTGGGAGAGCTTTGGCTGAATAGAGAATAGATGTTCTAAAATGCTGTGTATGTTCTTGAGCTATAAAATATGCTGCTGCGTTTGCCCTGTTGTCCTCCAGCTCTGTGGTGCCAAAGCCTTGGCTTGTGCTTTCTTATCAAATTAGGTGAATAGGGAATAAAATTGGCAGTAATTAAATTACTGAATAATTTAATGTTTTGCACACAGAAAAAGAAAGAAAAGGTGAACTGAAGAAAATGGGGGGAGTTGTAACATACTCTTAAATTTAAATTGTTATTTCTATGGCTGTATGAAGTCATGACTATCACTAGACATACTTGCATAAACATAAAAATTATCATCTACATTCAGTGAATTCAGCTTTTGAGGGTTTTTTTGAGGTTTTTTTGCTAGTTTTAAAACATCTTTTGGTACAGACTGCACTTTATCCAGCATTTTTATTGAGTTAAGAATATCTTTAGGGGATTAATATTTTCTGTAGAAGGTGGAAGAACTGTTCTAACTATAAGATTAACATGACAATAATTAAAAACCACAGTGTTCCTAATTTTAATGATACTTTTATTACTTTTAGTATGTAGATCCTCAATCATGTCATTCTTATTATGCTAAAATGCAAACATACCTCATGTGGATAAGGAAAAACGCTGAATGTGGGATCACTGTTAGCCTGCATAGATTCAAAATGTTTTCTTTTAAATGATTGATAGATCTTATAACAAGGACATAGGCTTTCATGAGTTTTAAAATTATGATGTCCAAAAGAATGGAAAATATGCACCAAAGTCTTAGATCAAAGAAATAACCCTGCTGGGCTTAAGGAGGATAAAGTTAATGAGTAAGAGGTCTATAATTATCTCGGGAAAATATAGCTTTGATAAAGGGTTTTTAGTACATCAGAAGTGTGTATGAGAAAGTTGAAGCCAAGTGAGTTCAAACTGGAAGCAAAGAAGCCTTTTCCTCTGTCCTTTTATCAGTTAGCCTTTAGAACAATCTTCCACACTGTGTGGTCCCTCTTTCACTGATAATTGGTAAAAAAGGGTCTTTCCCCTTCCTCTGACCTCTCTTGAAAGTTTAAATGGAAAGTTTTTATGGTCACTCACATTAGATGACCTCTAATCCTTTTTTATCTTTATACCCCATAAATACATGACAGTGGGTAAGCCTGAGTAAATGAATGATTAAGCATAAGAGAAGGTGTTTGGCTCGCCCTTAAAGATTTGAAAATGAAAATTGAGGTTTAGTCCAAGACCAGAGCTTCATCTGTTGTTGAAGCATCAAGCCAAAACTCTGCTTGGTGCACAAACTCTGCCTCTGTGCTTCTAGTCCCTGACTCCCCAGCACTGCACTAATGTGCCAACCTGTCCCTGTGTCTTTCATCTGTGATTCAAAATGGTGTGTTCCTCTGCATCCAGCAGGCCTGGCTGTTTTCCCAGTAGAAAAAAAGAGGCAGAAGAGCTGCTTTTAGTAGAACAGAAGGAAAGATAGTGATTAGATTTGATTTGCTGTAATCACTTATAAAATGGATTTTGGACATGTACATACATATCTACGCACATCCCTAAAGGAGAGCATATCCTGATTGTCTGACACAAAAATGTCATTGATTTCAGTACATACTGCAGAAATATAAGGGCAGAGTTTCCTGCTCTGCTTTCCTAGTATCTAATTCTAGCAGAAATATGAAAGCTGACCAGTGTTTGTAATTACCATTTCAAGCCCTGTTTTGGAATTAAAATGACGGTAACAGATGGGACTTGATACAGGACAGTAGCTCCACTATATGCAGCATGTGTCCAAAGACACAATCTACCCTGAAGAATTTATGATCTAAACATGTAAAATGAATGAAATAATTCAGTGCAGAGAGGTCACAGTTCAGTATCTGATACTCAGTTACTCAGTTTCGATAATGCCTCATGTGTGAGGTAACCAGTTAACGAAAAACCACATACACCTTCTATCTTTTGACATGCACCAAAGAAGAAAAAAAAAAAAAACAAAAAAAACAAATTGCAACTTGGGTGTTGGATTTAAGATATTAAATGGTAGTATATTTTGTATATGTTTGATACAGATTCACCAAATGTTTTTGAAATGCCTTAAACCATTCTTCTTTTGTCCACTTTGTACTGAAGACTATGGAGATAGCTTGAATTCTGCTTTCTTCCACATCTACCTACCAAAATAATCTGGGTGTCCCTGTGAAATTTTCTGTGGCATTGTTTCTAAATACTGGAGAGCTCAGATCAACAATTAAATTCTTTTCCAAGTTTGAATTTGCTTTATATTGGCATGCCAGTCATAATTATTTGGAGCTTGTAGAATTTTCATAGCTTTTATGATCATGCAATAGGCAAAAGTAAAGAATTTGGTTGGTTTTATCTTTTTCTTGTAAAGCTCAGCTGTTTTTTCCCCAAGCTTCTTAACTCCACTTCAACTATTACAAATGTTAACAACAACAACAACAACAGCAACAACAACAAAAAAGTTACTCCTGGTATCTACTATTGTCACTGCACAAAAAGCAGTGTTGCAGTTTCAGCAAATTATATTGCCTTTCGAGATAGTAGTGAGAGTTTTGTTACATTCTTGCTCTTCAAGGTTCACGTCTTTATTTGAAATTAATCACCCCAAAAGAGGAAACATAGATATATTGAGGGTATTTTATTAATCCCAGGAGATTTATTTCATTTTCTGAGCCGTAAAAATCCCAGTCTTTGTAAATTAATCTCGGGAACTTTTCTTTCAGTAGTTGTAAAAATGTAAAGGTCAAGTCTCCTTAACTTATTGAAGAAAATTGCTATAACCTGTTTCACCTACGTGGTGTGTGAACAGCTTCTACTTACAATATCGTAGAATATTTTTGCTGTTGTAATGTTAGCACAAGCCTGCAGGCCAGAACAGTTTATGTAGCTAGTGGCAGTTGTGTTTGATTATGCAATTCAGGCACTGCAGACAATCACGCATCAAAGATTTTTTATTTTGTTTTTAATCCTCAAATGAGTCATGGTGGGCTGCACATGTTAAGGCTGTAAAATAAAAGAGGAGAATATTGTGACTGGAACGAGAAGGTAAATAAATGGAATTGAGAGTTAGTAGGAAGCAGGAAGGTGGCCTTAAATGTTAGATAAGTAGTGCTGTTGAGAATATATATATTTATACCCTATGACATCTGCAAAACGTGGAGCACATATGAGCTCTGAATGGCATACTCTCACAAGTCATCTGATCCATAGAAAGCTGCATATGTTTCGGGGCTCCTTCATCTTCTCTATAGCATGTTCAGCTGTACTAATATGGAGTTGGAACAGTCTCTTCTGTTAACTAGAAGGAGCTAAAAGTAGAATGTACAGTTTTGGGAAGTGACATTATTTTAGTAGGAAGATTGATTTTGGAAGGGTAAGATTATATGTGGTTAGAAATAAAGAGGAACTTTCCTGTGTGAGCTGAGGAAGTATTACGGTAGGAAAGCTGCAGGCTAATGTGGGTACTTCAAAGTCCTTAAGTAGCCCAATCACTCATCTGAGCTCCACTTCTTTAGGTAACAATATCTGCAGTGATACATAAATGAAGCCAAAACTGCAGCTAGAAATTATTTTGTTATACCATAGTCTCTTCCCCAGTGCAGGATTGGTTGTTGGTTATACTGACAAAACCAAATCTCAGCCACATGGCCAGAGGGACCTTCAGATTTGTTCCTCTTTTAAGAGAGAAGTTGCGTGCCTTGTTACGCAGAGTAGACCAAAATGGCTGTACATACATACAGCCATGTATGTATTCATGTTGTGTGGATGACTGTATCGATATTATGCTCGCTCAGAACTCTCATTTCTGCATTTTTTTTCCTTTCAGTAAAACTTTAAGGTCACTTTCCACTGGGACAGAATTAAGTAAGCAGACACAAAGTTGTTAATTCTTTAAAGGTAACAAAACGCCATGAAAATGTAAAATTGAATACCTCTTCTGTATTAAAGGTTTATAAACAACCTAGGGAAAAAAGGATGTTTATTTAGGAACTTCACAAATTTAACCATTTAATATTACACCTTAAATTAAGTACAAAGGTTTTATCTATACTGTAAATAGATAATATTTCTACCTAATTTATATTTCAAACTTAAAAATTGTATCCCCTTTAATCCATTTGTTTATGTACTATCTTGCAAGGCCTTCCATCTAGAGAAGGACACTCTAATCAAACCTATGACCTGAGGACTTTACTGTCACTGTCCTAGTTATCTAGGCCCTGGCAGATAAACCTCAGGTGTAAAGGGTGGGGCCAGTCCTGCACACACTGTGCCTCACCTAAAAAATCCTCTGCGCAGGCTCGAAGGGTTTCCTCACACTCGCAAAGCCCCGTAGCGACAGGCGAGGAATGAAACAGCAGATGATAAGGTGCAGAAATTGACCCAGGAGATGACACTCTTGTTCGGAAACACCCTGTATGACCAAGCAGCCCTTTTTCACCCAGACCTGCCTATCTCACATTGCCCTTTTAGTCCTGTTCGCGCTTGCAGTGTGCATGGGTAAAACCCCTCCAAAATCTTCGTTCACAAAGTCAAGCCATCAGAGGGACAGAAACTTTCCTCCACCTGCTGGTCACACTTCCTTTCATCAGCCTAGGATTCAGTTGGCTTTCAGTGCTGTGAGTGCACATCAGTGGCTCATATCCAGCTTTTCATCTACTATTACCCCAAAGTTCTCCTCAGCAGGATTGTTCTCAATCCCGTTATCCAAGCTGCTTAGCTTGAGCCTGGATGGGAGCACTAAATACTGGGTGCTGCCTCAGAAGTCCTTTAAAGGCATGCAAGCAAGGAGTGAGTGGCCTTTGTAACTTGTGGCCATTAGGCAAAACAGATAACAACTATTATCTGCGTGCTATGTCATCTTTTAGTGTTTCATAAAATAATTACAGTAGATTTTCAGAAAAGGGTACAAAGAGTGATACAAAGCTTTGCTACATAATTTGAATGTTCTGACTTAAGTTGAAAGTATCCAGTACGTTTGTTAATAAAAAGACTCAAGGTCTAGTAAATCATGTTCACTCTGCAACCAGTCTCTACAGGTTTTTATTTTGTGCTTGCTTTATCTGAAGGAGTTTTTAAGTAAAAATCTCCACAAAGCAGTAAAATGTATAACTCTGTTTCATTGTATTCTTAAATTTCAGAGAACTGGGAAAATCTTAGGACACTGAAGCTTTTGTACCAAAAAGTTGGTAGGAATTTTTTTTTTTTTTTTGAGTGCTCTACTGTAGCCACAAACCAAACACAGTAAAGCTACCCCTATTCAACTGAATATTCACTCCTGTCAAAGGTTAATAGAGTAGGTTCAAATTCAATCAGTGTAAGAGGCTTTGGCTTTGATGGGTTTCAAGGATACTTTCAGTTTGTCGATGCGAAAGTATGAATCTCACTTTGGCCTTGAAGTAGCATTAGGAAGCTTTTGTTTAAGCTTTTGTGCTTAATAAATTTCTTTGCATTCAAAATGACACATCTTGACACCTGTTCATTTTCCTTTTTTCCTCCTTTTGTTTTTTTTTTGCTATGTTTCTCATATTTTTTTCTTTTTTCTCCTCTTTTTCCTTTTTTTTTCTCCTCTGCATTTTCCTTTTTTCACCTACTTTTTCTCCTCTGTAAAACATAGACAACGGGAAGAATAGTTGGAACATCAGACAATTTGAGCTAGGATTTCAAAATTATGAGACCAAATTGTATCCATCAAAACAAAAGCTTTGGGACCAAACTAAACACATTGCAAGCTTGATAATGAGTACATGCTGTTATGAATAAGTGCTGAGAGTTCTCTGAAGCTGTATAGACTAGGTGCTTCTTGTTTGCTACTGTTATGAGTCATGGATAACAATGGGACCTCTACCATTGCATTAAGCTGACACTTTTGTTAAACTTGTTTTACCAGCTGCCCTCCATATCACAGCCAATATGAACTCGGCATGATCGTGCATTGTTTGTGAAGTAATATTTACATTTGAATCCTGCACAAACTTTTTTGAATGTGTAAGAGATTACATATAGCTTGTCTTTGTGTTTTCAGGGTATGACTATGAGAACTGTTTATCTGAATGATCATTTATAGCTGAACATATTTTGAGATTTTTTTTTGTCTGGATTCAACCTATTTAAACTTACTTTACAGTTCCAAATCACAGACTCCTTTTTAATAGGGCTGTAAAGCAGTATAAAAAATGAGAGTAACAGGGGTTGAAATGGAAATGTGTCAGAACATAAATAATCTAATTTTCTGTAGAATACTGAGCAATGGGAATTTTTTGCATTAATTTAAGTAGGAGATATTTAGTTAGGTGAAAACAATAAGACACAAAATGTTGCAAAGCTGGTTAACAGTAGAGTAACAATTGAAAAGAGTCAAAAGAATAAAAGTTCAAGTGCTTAACTGAGTTCTGAAACATCTGCAAGCACTCAGAAAATGCTTGAGTATCATGACAGACATTGCAGTGAAAATCTTTTCTTGTATAATGTTCTTGTTTAATACATAAATGGTAAAAAAAAAGAAAACTGCTAGAAACATTTGAAAGGTATGTTCAGACTTAGTCTTATGGACAGACATGTAATTTTCTGCTTCCCAAACTTCACCTCCACTTCTACCTGTATTTTAAGATGATATTGCAGAAGATTTTACCTATCACTAGAAAGACCATCAAAATCATTGTATATGTAGACCTAAACAATATTTTTTTTTAATGCTGTGATTCCCACTCATGAATCCCACATCTGCATTTTTGTGGATAGATTTTTTGGCAGAGCTGGCTTTGTGTGGCTAAAAATCTTGTCTCAGTTTAGCTGTTGTTTCATGGTTTCATGTTGATTTTAAAATCTGAAGCTTTTAGCTCCTCTGAATATATAGGGCATACATTTAGAACACTATTTTAAGTGATGCTGAATGAGGACATCAAATGTAGTAAGAACTGGAATTTATGGTGGGTGTGTACATAAAGAATGATGAAGTTCTCAGCTGTAGAAGACAGAGGGAAGAAAATGAACCTCCAGTAAGGTTCCCTGGCTATCCAGAATTTGCAGATGTGAAGTTACTGTACCTACATAACTTTATTCAGTGTTGCTATCCAGTAAATGCAGAGTGCTTTATTGACATTGTGTGTTGACACAGTGGTAAGAGAACTCTAAATATCTGAATTTCCTATTTTGGCACTATTAACACCGGGTATTTAAAAGCTGTGACACTTTCTAACAGAATGAAATCTTGCAGAATTGAAAACGGAACGCTGCAGAGTCTCAGCCTTTTGTCTTTAAGGCTTCCTGCTCTCTTTCTAAAACTACAGAAGTATGAAAAATTAAATACTTGCAAATAAATTAAGCATTTTTAAGCATTTACTTGAGTAATTGGAGAGATTCTCCTATTACTGCAAAAGGGAAGATTCTTTTTCTTGGTTTCCTGTTTTAGATTAATCATACATAAAAGGTCAAAATTGATCTGTGTGAATCATGATCATGTGACTATCATTATTATTTAATTTTATACATTCCAGAAGATTGGAATAAGCTTATAAAGACAGGGTCATTCTTACTTGGCAATGTAGACTATATTTAAGGTTTATTTTACATATTAGATGAAATATAAAAGCAACTATAGAAAATATTGGCAAGCAACCCTAGAGTATGGCATATGTACTAGAGAGGCTGGTAAATAGTCCTCTGTATGCAATCTCTTACATTTCTATTTAATTGTAGAATGGCTTCAGACCATCACAAACTTTTTCCAGACTAATTCCTATCTGATCCTAATCTATAAATCAGGGGATTTAATACACTATGAAAGATATCCTCTTGCAAAGCTTTAAATGTTTAAAGCTTTATGTTGCTTTAAAGCTAAAGCTAAATGTTGCTTTAAAGCAACAGCTTTAAATACTGTTTATCAGTTTAATTATTGTTTTCTCATGTGATATAATTTCTTTTTATCCTACCCTGGAACTCAATGACGGAAGCAGAATCTTAAGATTACAGATCTTCTTTGATTTTTGCTGGCTTTTCAAAAAGCTAGGACTTCTTTTATTGTTTACTAGACTAAAAATCTGATAATCTAAAAATCTAGATAAAATCTGACTCAAGAAACATCAGTGTTTGAATAACTTAATGAAAGCAGTACTTAATATCCATTTTTATATCTTTATATATATATACTTCTTTACTATCTGCAGCATTATTTTACATAGGGCAATCAGCTACAACTCAGCCCCATCAGAAGACAATATTAGGTTCTAGAAAAGGAACTACACATGTAATCATTTCACCCATTCACAAAACAAGTGTAATTTGAATCTAAAACCTGCAAAGAACAAAAGATCGGTTTATTAGAGATTCACTGACCAAAAAAGGCAGATAAAAATCTTTTGTCTGATACAGATGTACCTCCCAAGGACTATCAGTGAGGAACAGGCAACATGCTGATCCCAAGGAAGAGGTGTTTGCATTATTAGACTTATAAAACATGACCATGGTCACCAGAAGCTTTGAAGGTACACATCATTAATTATCACAGAATTACAGAATGGTTTGGTTTGGAAGGGACCCTAAAATCATCTAGTTCCAGCCCACCTGCCACGGTCACGGACACCTCCCACTAGAATTATTCCACTAATTGTTTGTTCTTTTTGTGTCTCAGTCTAAAAGGAAAGAGTCACTGAAGCAAAAATTGAACACAGAGAATTGCTACCTCAGTGACAGTTCAGTTTCAGCATATCATTATTCATTATTTGTTTTGTTGTGCATATGTAGCTTTAAGTTGAATGTACTTATGTATACTCCAAGATGCATACTGTGCAAGACTTGTGAAATCGTTATGCACATTATTCTGCAACTCCGGTCATGAAAGCTTCTTAAAGTTCTGCCAGCTTTTTTCTTAGCTTTTGTTTCCAAACCAAGTAAGAAATGCCAAAGCCACCCATTTTAGGGTTGGAATGTTTCTATTTATATTTGAAATCCAGGTGTTAGCCAGCACATCTGTAGGAGGAAAATGCCGCCACCTGAACAAGTGCACCTTTTGACACATCTGAGAAAACAGATTTCTTTTAAGCCCTGTCTTGAAATGAGTGGTTTAGGATTGCTCAAAGAATTACCATCCAAAGTATTAGCAGGAGCAGTTTTAATATGAGTTATAAAGGCATGGCCTAACAGAATTTGATGGCAAGGTTCACTCTATTACTATATGGATGAAGCATACGAAGGAAATTTGAGGTAAAATCAAGCTAAAGATGATTGATACAGAGACTGAAGACACAAAGGGTAAGGAAGACCCTCACAATGGATTCATGAGGTTCAGAAACACCCCCTTGCTTTCTTGAGACAGGGCCCAGGGTGGCTGAATCCAATCTTAGTCTCATACTTGGACAATGTTTTATGTCTAACAGAAATAATACAGGCAATAAAGAAATCCTCCCATTGAGTCATGAAGTTCAGAATAAAACCTCTTGATTTCTAAATTCCTGACAGAGCCTAGGTGTGGATGGATGTAGTCTTAGGTTAGACTTGGTCAACAGTATATATCTAAAGGCAGACAAGTGTCATTTAGCAGCAGTTTGCAATTTTAAGGTGGATCTTACAAAGTCAGTCAACAGAATCTACTACAGTTGCTATACACACACATACATGCATGCATACATAAAGACATATAAAGGTATACCTGTTAAAAATTCCCCTTGAGCCAGTGCAATATTCATGTCTAATGTCTCTGCATTTCTCAGTGGGTGAGGGTCGAGTCTTGAGGAGAGGGGGACTTTGGCCCAGTTTCCATTTTGTGACAGTCCGATTATGGCAAACTTGAGAGTTTGTGAACTCTGAGGGGCATCTCACTCAGAGGGAGATGCTGGTCGCTTCCCACTTCAGTCCAGGAGAGCTCAAAGGGTCTCAATTAGTACCACATTTTATTGGTTCACAATATGATTGACTTTAGTCATTAGTAATTTCCATCCTGGCCACAATCCAAGTCAATAGTTACTGGAAACAAAACTCCAGTAACAGTGGTACAGTTCAACTCAGGCTATGATCAAGGGAAGGAGTGTTCTAAGGCTGTCAGGGAATGACTGATTATCCCCTCTCTTGCTTCCCACCTTAGCTAGGTACAATCAGTACCTTCTTCCTTAGCCATGTAAGGGTTCTTAGTGCAGTCAAGGGATGCTTCACCACCAAAATCATTACACAAATGCCAAGGCCTGATGGGAACTCAGGAGATTGTAGAGCAGCCCAGAGGATTAGGGGAGGGAGGATGCACCACCACAAGCTTTAACTCATTCATCCTTATAATTTTTTTCTGAAAAGGACTCACCTACAAGACCTTAGCAGAATTATTGCCCAAATGATAAAATAGTGATCTCAGAAAGTTCAAAAAGGACATACCATTGATAGTAGAAACTTCTTTGATTATGACTATTTCTCAGAATGACCCAAGAAAGATAGCACGCAGATGTGAAATTGAAGTCGTACAATGTATTTACCCTTTCTTCTAAGGTTAGAAAAATTATCTTTCACAATATAATGCATTATAAACATTATCATATATACTAAATATATACCAAAGCAGTAATAGTGCTCTGGTAGCAGACAAATCTGCTTTGCTATCTTATAGCTAGAGAAATATGGTCTTTCACTAGCAGCACATCTTTCTGTCTCTTAGCTTGTATTATTTTCTTTAAAGTTATGCTTGACTTCAAATCCTACTTTTTTTTTTTCAAAAAATGGGTTAAATAGATTAAGTTTGTAGAAAAAAAAGTGTATTTATCTAACTCTGTTTTCAATGAAATGTGATAGAAACACCAGGAGTTTGTGAGAACTCATGTGCAAGAGACTTTCCCGCCCTCTCAAAACACACCCTTTTTTAAAAAGCAGGGACTCTTGCCTACTTTTATTAGATGAATGAATGCCTGATTTTGAAAAGTAGGTAATGATACATATGTGTATAGAATCTTTTTAATTGTCCCGTTCCAGCACCAACAGTCCTTGTTTGAAGAACGTCTGAAAAATAAAATTCCTATCATATCCAAATTATACTCAAGATCCCAAGTCTGAAGAAAATATTTTCTTGCTTCTCAGTTCCTCTTGTTTCCTTGCAGACAATTCTTTATAACGAATATGTAATTTAAAGAAAAATATAGTGCTGCGAACATGAAAAAGTATTAAGTTCATTTGATTTTCATTTCATATTCAACAACTATATCAAAGTTTTAAATGTTTAATTCTTTAAAATACTGTGTTCAATGTTTGTAATTAAATTCTCTGTTCAACTCCAGTTATGGATTACATAAATCTTTTATTTATAAATTTTTTCTTACAACTGACTTTAAAATATTCCAAATAATACAGACATGCTGTTGATCTATATCTATATAGTTAAATAGAGATAAGTATTACACTCACTAATAGCCTTACATTTTATTATCCATAATGGTTTGATAACATCAAAGATATTACATATATCACTTAAATGTTCAGAAAGAAGTCTCACTTTGAAGAGGTATAAAAATTAGCTGATATTTTTTATGACAGTAAGTTAAATTTTTTTTCACAATGTATTTACAGTTCAATGGTGAATTGGAAAGCAATCCTAAAATTATTTAAAAGTCTATTACTCTTTAATACTCTATATAATGCCTTTAAAAGTGACCTCCTAATATGAACAAAACCTCTATATGAAATGTGAATCTGAAAAATATAATAAATAATCCTTAAATGTTATATTGTGCAATGCAATTTATATTCTTCTCTGAGTAAACTCCGTTTAAAGTTTTGCTTACTGTATGTATATCAGAGTAGTAGTAATTCAGGGCATAGCTTATCAGCATCAGCTTAAAGCCTTTTTCCTTTTAATAATTTCACCTTTGGAAAAACACAAGCATATAATAGTCGTATAGGATGCACAGGTGATAGTGTTTACCTTTTCAGTTAAATGTCACATTTCTAAATGTGCCAAACAGTAACTTTATGTAAGGTTTTAAAAAACAATATTCAGAGAAGATGGTTTCATTCATCTCTTAAACATAATTTTCTGAGAAACACTAACTGCTCACATTTTTGCTATACGTGCTTGTAATTCTGTTGTGACAGTCAGTGTGGTAAAAGACGTGACTCTCCCCATCCATATATAAATGCACTGAAATCCAGACAGTGACTAAATCTGTGAAAAATCTCAGTTCATAGAAATTTTGCAAAGAAAAGTTCTTAAAGTTTGTGTGTACAAGGAGAACTTTTGTATTCACTTTCTAAATAGACAGTTTCATGGCACTCCTGAAGATAAATTTAAAGTCATGACAGGAAAAGAAAAATCGACAAAACAAACCCAGAAAGGATCTAGGGGGTTTGCTGGTAAACAGGAAGCTGCCTTTGTGCAGCTTTCCTACAAAATTACTCTTCTCCCTTGTTTACCTTTAAGTACATAATCAATTCATCTGGATACACTAGGTCAAACATCAGAGACTAGTCACGCTCTGTAGCCAGAATTTTCAGTAGTGCTTGGGACTCAGATGGTTGTTTCCAGCAGCTAAAAGTGAGATTTCTGAGTTTTGACAGCTTTTTTCATTAAATAGTCACAAAGGAACCCAAGTTTCCAAATAGGAATGGGAAATAATTGTGCAGAAAAAGACAAATACACTGTTCCTCATTTTAGAAGACACAAAAGTGGGAAAAAAACATGATGATAAGAAAGAAAGATACACAAGATACACAAGAAAATGAAAACAGTGCAACATCAAAAAAATATTAAAAAGCAGGAGAAGTCTCTGTGATCCTATGGGTAGTTGTTTCACTAGCCAAAGTATTCAACAACTGCATTAAATAGTTGCTAAATTTCCTAAAAACTCTTTCCAATTAGAAATGGGCAAGTACTGTAATTTGGAGCAGATTTGCTATAGCGTATTTGGCCACTGATAATGCCTCCATACTCTAAATGATCCTTGTGGATATTATTACTTTCTTCTTATTTTGCTGAACAGTTGCTGCTGAAGCATTTTTAATGGCATTTTATCAGCTTCAGAATTCGCCTCCAGCATGAAATACAATGGAACATGAAAGAAGCGGTGAAAAAAGGGTAGCTAGAAAGTGTAAAGAACAAAACCAGACTATGGTGAATTTCTTTTACTGTTTAAAATTCTGCGCTACTTTATTTTGCTTAGTCTATAACTTGCAATGTCTTATACAGCTAGTTGACTTTTAGCAGTCCAGCCAGCAAGCTGACAGATAAAACATTATGTGTCAGAGCTTTATGAATAAATACTTGTTCTTGAGTTGCAATAAATTAAAAAAAAAAAAAAAACAACGAAAAAATATACATAACCTGAGAAGCAGAAATATATTCCTCTCAGAAGCTATGTTCTTCTCTAATGGAAAGGTTTATTCATGTGGATTTTAAATTATGCGTTATTGTTGCCATCTTCATTTATTGTTATTTCCCACCTGCATTTTTTTTTGGGGTACACTTAGAGGTCCAGTCTGAAGTGTACAGAGCTAAGCTAGAGGAAAGCCTCTGTTATGGTTTTACTTGTCTGAGTAGTTTCACACTTTCAGTTATTACCCTTCCAGAGCAAAAGTATCACTGTCAGTGATAAAAATAATAATGCAGACAAAATTGTAGAAACTCAAGATCAGTCTTGGTTCTGTTTAAGTTCTGTGACTCTGCAACACTGAGCTGGACATTTCATAAGAACATTTAATACTTCTGCATAGTAAATATCACTTCCGTATTGTTGTCTGACATTTCTATTTGCATTCTTGGCTATAAGCAGTCCGCACAGATATATAGCCAAGGAAAGGAAGAGAGTTAAACCTTTATTAAAGGTATCCATCTGTTCATTTAGGGGTCTATAAATACCAGCAATGCATTCATGTGAATTTTGATCACATTTCACAAACATTTTACCTCCTTATTTTGCTATCCCCTCTTTAGCCCATATGACAGTTTGATTTCTAGCTCTGCAGAGCGCATATTTCTGTGATTTACCACAACAGTAAATAGTCTTTACTCTGCAGCAGGGCAAGAATTATACTTTGGGGTTTTAAAATCTTTTTCGGCAATAACAGAAACTTAATAAAATACGTCAAATGGTAAAATAAGTTCTGATAGCCTAGGATGCAAGCTAAGAAGCAGCACTCACAAATCTTCAGTGCTGTATTTCTGTAAGATTTACGTGAGTTCTGAGGTTGTTATAAATCAGTCTTAAGGCTTATAAGAAAGTAAAACATGGTATCCTCAGGTTATCGTATGGGCACAACTTCACAGAGAGCATAAGCTTTTCAGTAAATACACTGACTTTTGCAAACTGTAAATCATCTGTGAGCCACTACTGTTCTACTAATTACAGTAAGAAGCTGTGCTCATTAGCTGTTCTCATCTGGTTCACTGCACGAGCTAAATAGTCCATAAATGAGCCAGCAATTATTGCTGTATTACTGATACCAGCTCTGTTCATATCAAAATATCTTTACTAAATGTTGTGCTTCTTGGTATTATCATGTTAGGAATTTTGCAATTGCATGTTGGAGCAGTTAATTGGGAGATTGTTCTTGGAAAATGGAATAGCTTCTAAAACTTCTATAAATGACTGGCTATCATAAGTATCTTCAGCCCTTTTATAACAACCTCTTAAACCAGGCATCCTACATGAATACATGCATACAGTATTTAATGAACCATAAAAGAAAATGCACACTTTGCTACTTATTCTCAGTTCTTCTTCTAATAATAAACTTTAGTTGGGTACTAGATGTAAACAATTATGAAGGGGAAGCATTATGGACTTGGTAACATTCATAGGCACTGTGCTAAATTAGTTGTATAAGTCTTGTTAGTAGTGTATATACTGTATATGAACTTGCTCTTGTATTCCCAGTGGCAACTTCTACAGCAAGATTTTTAAGGCGATAACCTGTGTGCCAAGTAAGGCCTAGGTGTGCCATCCAAATGTCCTGCAGATGAGTTTTCAGACAGGGAAGTGGGCTTTAGACTCATAGGTAGGGGATATGAGCTTCTCTTTTCTTACCTCCAGTCTCACACATATACCAAGCTGTAAACATTCTTCCCCCCTTGGTTTGGGTACATCTTCCTCTGTTTTCTGACTTGCTCTTATTAAAAAAATTCTGGAGTTCCTTGCTGTAGAATTTATACTGAGTCTGCTTATGTCAGTCAAAAAGCCACCATTTGCTGTCCCCATTTTTTATCAATGAAGCTCAGAGTTCCTTCTTTTTACTGCCTGTGTGGTTCAGGAGAATTTTGCCGTAATACATAATTAGAACCATTTTTCACATGGGCACTTTCTGATGTTGCCGAGAAAGAAAGCATTCGAAAAGAAGATAAATATTGATCTTAAAGTCATGGATTGTCCCTCAGAAAGCCAAAAAGGCATGCACTGAAGAAGCAATTTCGAAACTACAGCATATTTAATGAACTTTGTAAACTTCATCATTTAAATAATGTGATAGTAGCAGATAAAATATCTATCCTTTAACATAGAAGAATCACTCTATACAACTTAACACAAGCACCATTAATTCATCTCAAGTGGCACACTCAAATGCCTCTTACTTCTTAGTTCTGGGCTTACTCCTCCCGGGCTAAGCAGGATTCCTAGCTTAGGAAGCTAGCACCATTAACACAATAAAGCAGAGACTACCATGAATAACTAGATAATCTCAGTTACATATTTTCAAAACTAGCTCCAGGGTTGTGGTGTGCTTCCTTGAGGTGCCTTTATACAGCATGATCAGTGAAATCTTTACATACCTGAAGTAGGAACTGCCTAGCAGTGGCTGCTTTCCTCCTGTGGCTGCTTCTCAGTAGATGTTAGGCATCAGGAACACTTCAGATGCATCATGAGACAGCATTATGATGAGTAAAGAAGAAATGGGAGAAGAGCATCAGGAAGTGGTTGTTTGTTAAAGAAAGGAGGAAGAAATATGTATTATTATATATATATTATAATATATATATTTTGAAATATAGTGATGGAAATACTCAGACTACTGAGGTTTCCAGGATTCCCAGTTTATTAGAATATTTATTCCTTTTTATTCATTTTGGCAGCAAACAGCCAAGAAAACAAAAGAAAGATCATTTAATTATGGTTGTGGTAATTGCAGTGATCTTCAGTGTCATTTTAATTGAGGATAAACCAAGTAAAAAAAAAAAAACAACATTAGACATAGTTCATATTTATCTAATATGATTATCCTGTACTTGCAGTAGAATTATATGCTATAAATATTCTGAAACCACAGAGTCCCATTACAAATAGGAGACTAGGGGGAAACAGTTCCCATGGATAATATTCAAGTGTATTGTACATCTAATATTATGTATTTAAGAAATCATGTACAATATATTGAAGATTCTATTTTAAAATCTAAAACTTTGCTTTCAGTGAAACAGAGGTTTATGACAATAAACATGTGAAAATATTCCGAAACAGCTTTGGTTAGGACTTCTTCGTATCAGGTGATTATGCTGGACATGTTAGATATTATTGCAGCAGGTTGACCGTGGCTGGATGCCAGGTGCCCACCAAAGCTTCTCTATTACTTCCCTTCCTCAGCTGGACAGAGGAGAGACAAAAAAATGAAAGCCTTGTGTGTCCAGATAAGGGCAGAGAAATCACTCAGCAATTACTGTCATGGGCAAAGCAGATTTGACTTGGGAAAATTAATTTATTACCAATCACAGTCAGATCAGGATAATGAGAAATAAAACCAACTCTTAAAACACCTTCCTCTGACCCGTCACTTCTTCCTGGGCTCAACTTTATTCCAAATTTCTCTACCTCCTTCCCACGAGTGGTGCAGGGGACAGGGAATGGGGGTTGTCGTCAGTTTGTCACACATTGTCTCTGCACCTCTTCCTCCTCAGGGGAGGACTCCTCACACTCTTCACCTGCTCCAGCATGTGTTCCTTCCATAGGAGACAGTCCTCCATGAACTTCTCCAAGATGGGTCCTTCCCACGGGTTGCTGTTCTTCATGAACTGCTTCAGCATGGATCCCTTCCATGGGTGCAGCCCTTCAGGAGCAGACTGCTCCAGCATGAGTCCCTTCCATGGGTGCAGTCCTTCAGGAACAGACTGCTCCAGTGTGGGTCCCC
>JANHGB010046067.1:25539-39748 GCA_026283785.1 Coracopsis vasa | reverse complement strand
GAGTCCATCACTGCCTCTTCTCCAATACTTGTTCCACTAAGCTCTTGCACCTTAACCCTGGTTTTGATGCATTCATGAGAGGGAAAGTGCTGATGCATTATGGGCAGGGAAGTAAGCTACAGAGTGTATTAATTAGTCTTGGTTAATTAAAAGTAGGTGAATATATTCTTATGGTCCGTCCTATAAGATTGTTAAACTGAAGGTTTTTATCAAATGTAGATAATGTTATATATTTGTTTATCAGCTTGTCATGGGAGTTGGCAAATCCATGGAAAAATCGGTAGCTGAATTCCTTTGTCCTTTTGTCCCTTCTTTCCACTGGAAAGACAAAGTATATAATTTCATAATCTGTCTTGTGGAGTTAGATGATTTTAAAAAATACCTTTCTCTCTTGTAAATCTTTGCCACGGGATAAAAGTTGTCAGTATATGAAGTGTGAAATTCAAAGTGGTAGCATGTATATTTTCGGAAGTTCAGTTTTAACTTTGGGCAGAGGCTCATTTATAATCCCCATTGGACAATGCGTTTGTTCTCTTCGACAGTTGAATAAGGGGAAAAGACATGTTGAAAAATGTGTTCCTGTCCTCTTTTTCTGTGTGCTTTTCTCTACATCTGTGCTTAGCAGAATCCCTCAGGGTATCCTGGATTGTATTTACCAGGAAGAAAGAATACCTGACTAGACTAGCATTGCTCCTCATGATTATGGTGTCATCAATTAACTTATATGACTCAAAAGTGAAGCTTGCCAGTCATTTTAAAGCTTTGGATAATGAAACTCAGGAAGTTTGTTCCTACGGCAAATTTCTTTAACCTTTGTTTAAAATAGTATAAAATAACTTCCTTTAATTGTGGAAATATACTGTTGGCAAAAGGAGAGGGCAAACCATAACTCCTTAAACATTAGAAAACATGAGTCCATCATATCTGACAGGTTAGAACTGGTTTCTCTCTCTGCACATCCAATAGTAGACAAATAGTAACTGTAATAATTAAAGATTAATCCATGTAGTCATAAGCTATTATAAATAATTGCGACTGACGAGTTTTGCTTTTCTTATCTTTCAGAGTGGGATTTTTTTTTCCCCCTCCTTTCCCTCCTTAAAGAGGGGGAAATGCCTCAGTGCTGTTGAAGGGCTGGTAGGACAACTTGACAGCTATGTAAGCAGCTGTCTGCAGAAATTCATTAAATGTCTGATTGTGCATAGCCGTGTCTGACCCTTGGTGCTCATGCTGAGCTCTTGCCTTGCCAGCTACCTTTTCGTCTCTGGTTGATAGTGTGGATATTCATTTACAGGGATGCAGACTTCAGTGGTCCTCCTCACAGTAAAGAATACCATCATCCCTTTAACTTTATAGGCAGGGATTCACATTTTTGTGACTTGCAGAAGAAATTTGGTCTCTGAATGGTGTGGCTTTGCAGAAGAACGAACGAGGTCCCGTACACTTGCTTATACTTGCTGTATAAGTACTTCCTGTACTTAGACACATACTTGCTTCATGCTACTTTTCTATTTAATTGTTAGAAGCACTTCCACTTTCTTAGGTGGGGGCTTTTTAGAGTCCAACTGGACCTGATTCTCTTCTTGAAAATACTGGTGTTTACTGGCCTAATGCACACCCCACCATATCAATGAGGGGATCATGAGCAATTCTAACTTTAAAGGAAAGGGGTGCTCAACAACTTCTGTATTTGGAATTTGTGACCTTAAATCTTGTGCTCATTCTGTTCTGTGTTATCACTTTATCTCCTGTATTCGCATTTTTAAATTTCCAACATCATAATTCTATTTAGTTTTCTTCTTTAATGAAATTTCATCAAGATTTCTAAAAGATCTCACAGCTCATGTATTTCTTAGCTCTACCTATGTGATAATGCTACCACATTTATAGCCAAAAGAATCTTAAGCTCAATGTGGGATTCTTCCTGGCCTCTGTTAAGGTTGTGAGCAGTTTGTGTTTCTATGTTTTTTCCCCCACTTGTTGAAACTGAGATGTGGCAGGACTAAATTATGCCATGACTGAAGCCACTAGACTTGGCAGGGTTGGTGAATAACCAGAAAATATGCTAGAGCTGGAAGTTTTGGGAAAAATATTTCTTAGACAAGGTATGGTGGAACTAAAAGGGTTCTTCTAAGGTTTCAGAAAGTTGTCAGACTGTGCTTTCTGCTGCTTCTGCCCTAGTAGCTGCACTGATAACTTTGTTTATTGCTACAACTAAATATTGCAGTATGCATTTTATTGGGTGGTAATTCTGGTATTGACCATTCTATGCTTCCCACAAAGCAGCAGACACACTCAGCTGTGTTGGTAATGAAGCCAAAGGAAGAATACACACTTTGGGAGTAGCTGTCTTGTGAACATGTAGACTCTGATTTAGGTAATTGGTTAAGCCTGCACTTTGACTGCTTTCTGAGTCTTAATAGCTTCAATGGAGGTAACGTTTTGTTTAACATACAGCATGTGCCTGCATGTGTTGCTGAATCAGATCCAGCTGAATTACTGTAAGAGATCAGGGATTAGAACTGTGATTCTCCAGTTCTGTTTGGACTGTTTCTGCCAGCTACGAGCCAGGTTGAGTAATCATAGCACTGCCAGCCTTGAAAAGGTCATAGATTGTGAGTTAAACCCTGCTGAATCACAAGACTTAAGGAGTTAGTGGCATCTGTTTTTAACCTTTGGTTTTCTTAACACTTCTGCCACACATAGTTTCAAGCTCTTGTGTAAAGCTAGAAATGCACTTAAAAAAATGAAAATTCCCATAAATCCGTGAAGTTTAAATCCTTCAGGTTTCAGTCCTTCAGGAATTCAATTTTTTTTCTTGAATTCTTTCTCTTGATCTGTACATCATCTTTCTCACACACATACATCCTATGTCTTTGTTTACTTTCTTCACCCAGAGAGGGGACACCAGATAAGTTGATGGCTTTTGAGAGGGAGGTTATGGCGTCCTGAAGGATTCTCATCTATAAAGAAAATAGCCTAAAGACAGTAAAGAAACTGAGGCATAGGGAAAAGTAAATCTCTATTATTTCACTAGTTAAAACAACTTTTACTATGATTTTGTGTCTGCTTTGGTCAGTACGTATCTAGAATTTTTCATCTAGAATGTTTGTGAGCTTGACCTGTGAGAAATATGTCCAGAATCAACAGTGGTTTTTTTATTGCCTAGGATATCTGAGTAAAAGGCTTCTATTTTTGCAACAGTGTAGCAGGAAGTATGCAGCAGAAGTCAAGGAAAACCCCAGTACCTTGGCCCTTTGAACTGGGGAAAACTAGAGAACATCTGAGCTCAGTGTTGACAAAACCCATCAGCCTGGACTATGTCCAGTGAGGATGCTTTAGGCTGATGTTGTGGAAGCCTCTGTGTGTGTGTGTATGTATGTATAAATGTGTGTGTATGTTCATTTACAAACTCATTAATTCAAGTGAGCACTTCCCTTTTTCTACACCATTTATTCCTCTCTGCCTTTAAGCTGATTTGTGCTACTTAATTGCTCTTGTACTTTTGGCAGCTGAGGTGCCTTTTGTGCAGAGAAACCTGATTCTGTTTTCTATCTAATCTATGACTTGTTTTGCATTTTGTTAATATTATGAACAGATTCTCTGCTATTCTTGCCTCCTCCCCCCAGCATTTTATGTCTCTGAAGTTTTCTGCCAGTATCCACATTCTTTAATCTAAGAAAATTAACACATTTTTCCAGTAGGGTTATCCTTCTTTTCTACTCAGCTGTCAATACAAGCAATAGGAGATGTATATTCTGTACTGTTGTTGTGAATTGTGATTAATTTATCAACAATCTCCACTTAAAATCTTTGCACCTGCATGCATTCTCACAAACATGCTCACTTCGGTCTCATTGGAAAGTATAAAATGCATTTCTGAAATCAGAGCAAAAGTGTTTGTGAACTCAACCCAAAGGTGGGCAGTGCGGAGCTCATTTCCCGCCAAATCCCAAGGTTTTCTCTGCATTCCACTGCTGTGCTGTGTGTTTGTCGTCGGAGCACAGGCACATGTTCAGTCTAGCAGCTCCTCTTTCAGCCAGTGTTTGAGCAGCAGTTAAAAGAAGATGCACTCATGTGGAAAATCCTGGCAGCAGGCACCCTGGATTGTGTTTCAGCAGCTGTCCTCAATGGGAAGGCATTGATGTTTACAGTGTGTGTTTTTCCATGGAATTTTGTTTGTCTGCTGTATATATACAACACAGGCTATTCTTCTCTGTGTTTTTCAGTGCTTTATATACAAAGTATTTTCTGTGGTAATATTTATATATTAAATGGAAATGCAGATGTAAGGCAGATACTGGCTTACAATCTAGAAGTCTGATATGTAGTAATTTAGTTTAATCAGCATCTTTGAAACAAATAGAAAAGGGGGCAGAGAAAAGCCTTACTGATGTGAAACATACAATCTTGCTTCAGCATACATATTGAAAAATCTGGGGAAGAATAAGAAATGCTTTTTTGGAGACCCTATTTATCAGCACATTAATTAGTAAATTCTTTTTCATATATAAGTTTTTTCTTTGTTTGCATGGAGCCTTGAGGTGGGGTTGTAATCTGAATTGCCAATGATTAACTGTCAATAACAATGTTGGATGTGTTGATGTAGGAAGAAAAACAGTTTTTTGCACTATTTTTTCCAGCATCTCAGTGTAATGCAGTATCACTTCTTCATAGCTATTTTTAGTGGACTCATCATTTTAGCACCTAGGCCATAACTGGCACAAGTATATGATGATGTCATTCATTCCTCTGTCACACTTCCATTTATTTCTTGGGCAGGAAATTTTTTTCTTGTTTTATTTTTCGCTTTCTGAGGTCACCCCAGTGGAATTCAGTGGGCCTTGCATTGTTTTCCAAAACCATAGTTCGCAAAATGCTTTGATGGGCTTGTCATCAGTCAGTAGTCAGCAATAGTAAGTCAGCTATTGGTTGACTAACCCTAGTAGATTTGGGGTAGGATATAAGCACTATCTTAAGTGCTTTTTGGAGCATCAAGTGTTCTGTAACTTATGGATAAGCATATGCTATTTTAATTTCCCCCTGGGCTCACACCTATAACATGTTGGATATGAGTTATGTCAAAAGCCATTTTCTCATCTGTGTGACACCCCTGGATCATTCCAAGATCTGCCTGTCCTAACAGCACCACTGTGCAATGCAGCAAGGTGTGAAAGAAGAGAGTGCCTCAAGGCAATCAGGCCCTAATCTTTTTGGATACTTTGTGAATAAAAAGGAGCAGCCTAATGCGTGTATGAAATTGAATGGGCATCCTTCCTGAACCCTGTGTATTATACCTGAATATGTTTCTGTGATCTCAAGAAGCGTCTACCTTTGGGTTAGATCACCTGATGTTTCATCTTTGTGATAGGATTTAGATAGAAAGCTGAAGTCAAGTAGTCTAGCCACTCTTTGGCAATTGCATGCCCAGAAAAAAGTGCAGAACAGAGTTTTAAGAAGCATTTGGATGACCATGTGCAGTACTAGACATGCTGGTGTCTTAGGCTTACAGAAAGTAGTGTGTTTGTGTATAGGTCAGCCAGCCTGTGTAGTCTTCTGAGAGACATACCAAATCACATCTGAGACTTGCAGTCTAGCGTAATTAATGAACATCAGCAAAGAACCCACCCAAATGGCACACAGGATTTGTGAAATAGTTTGCTTTGACTTTTCCTAAGAAGTCGGTGTTCAGTACTGGGACTGCAGTCCATATGCTAAGGTGGTGTGTCGCTGTATTACACAGTGAGACAGTTGCTACCCTGTATCACAAGGAGCTGGAGTTTCCATCATTCGTAGCTTCTGTCTTTGTATGCTTGAAAAAAAGCGCCAACTTTTAATTGTACACAAAACTGTATTTTCAATAAAAGACTGTGCAAGTGTAGCAATGTCAGCCTCCACATCTAGTCCAAACTTTCATCAAAAACACATAGGTCAGTAGGAGGCTTTTTCTGCAGTGTGGCTGCAAACAAAACCGAAAATAACACAAGAAGTGGAAGGTGTACAGGGCTGCAGTTCAGGCAGTCTTCCTTAGGCATCAAAAATAATCTTATTTTTACTAGTACCTCACACAGTCAAGCAGTCGTAGTTGATTTCAGCCAAGTCTTACTCCTCTTTGATCATTATGCTGCCTGCTATTATAAGATACTGAAATATCACCACCTCCCTCAGGCTCTCTCAGAAGTTTACAGAAGCAAACTTTCTAATCAAACAGTTTATGTTCAGCTAGTTTCCACTTACTCCCTACCACCGCAAACAAGCCAAAGTGAAGTTCATAAAAGAGAAAAACAGTAGTGTAAAACATTTAATGTCCACTTCATTTTAAAGTAATGTTGTTTCCTCTTTCGTACGAAGCTATGATGAAAGCAAAGTCACTTTGCAACGTGCATTTTGGGTAGTGCATTTGTATACTGGCACTGCTAACAGCGATGGTTTTCTCTAAAGAATTCACAATAATTAACTGGTGTGTTTATGGTTTTGTTTGTGTGCATGTATAGCTGTACCTTGTGCCATAAGCTTTGGCTGAAGCAGTAGCTCAATAAGGGGAACACTTTGTGGGAAATCAGACCTATGTGGAATTGCATATCAACATTTTCACCAAATTACTTCCTTTTTCTCCTTCTGTCACAAGAATTATTAAGGATGTAACCACAGAGCCTCTTTTACAAAGTGCAGATCCACAATGCTGTCAGTTTTCATTGCACTTCATGAACATGTTGTGGCCTTGAAAGCAATTTTACTATAAATAGTGCAACTCCATTTGGGAGCTTAGTAAAAAAATGTAAGAATCTTTTAATTTTCTTTTCAGAGGGAAAAGTTGACGCCTTTTCCATTCCTTTGTCTGGCATTCGACACAAACTCAAGTAGTAGTTTGAAAGCTTTTTAATTTCACAAACGTGTTTTCCATTACCAATGGCACTTCTAAACTCTGTTGCTAAGTCTTCTAATCTTTAAGATTCTGTGAGTTCAGCAACCGTCAGGGAAGCTGCATGGTTTAGTAGTGAAGTCATGCCTGATTCATTGACCATTATTTATTATACAATTATTTTTGTAGTTCCTAAAGATGATAATCCTAGTGGTGAACACTGATGAGAAGTCAGAAGTCTTGGACCAGGAATGAGATGATCAGCATTACATACTAGAGCAAAATATAGTAGAAGTCATTCCATTGAGAAATACTGTCTTTAACACTGACTGCCTATAAAAAGAGCTTGAAGAGCTTTTTAAGCATTTTACCAATTTATTCTAAAAAAATGTGTGAAAATAATTTATAATTCCTTATTTATTCCCCATTGGTGGATATGGTTTTGACTGTCTTTTCTTGTTTTTCTCCCTCCTCTCCTCAGCTTTTCTTATTTTGGTTCATTAATGTAATTTAATTGAAAGATGCTCAGGAAATTCCAAGTGTGGTACAGGTGGCTGGTACGGGATTCTCACACTCAGCTTTTCTGTGTCTCGGTAGTGTAACCTGTGTATTCCTGTCCTTGAACTCTTCTAGCTGGCCGTCAATGGCTCCAAGTAGTAACAATCTGTATTGTGGCTCTGAGAAGATGACAAATGGCAGCTGGAGCCAGGTTTGAGAACAACTGCATTTATTTTCATTTGAAACATAATCTGTGCCTCCTCCCTCTTTCCTTCCCCAGTGTTTTGAATAGAGTATTCTGGGAAGGGAAGGAGAAAAGAAACGTTTGGCTGACAGTTGTTTACCTTGGGTTTTGTTCAACAGAATCAGTGGCCACAGCAGATTGGGCAGCCCTGGGAGCTGGTAGCTCGGTGCTGCAAAGCAGTAATGTGTGTTTTGCATGCTGCACTAAAATGGCCACGGCAGTGCAGGCAACATTTAAGTTCATATTCAGTGATATCATTCCTTTGTTGTGAGATATGGGGTAGGTAGTTCCTGGCTTCATAGAAGTCAGAGAGGGTTTTGCCAGGAATTTGAGCAGGCCTTAGACTTTATCCATCATTTTCAGTGTTGTTTTGTTTCCAGGATTTGTCTCAAACTATAACCTTATGTGTCAGGGCTGTCTTTAGGAGCCGCTTTGTACAGTGTGTGGATGGCATGATCGAAATACTTGGTGCTCATCTGAGGGTCTTGGACACTGCTGTAATAGAAGTGGTGTTAATCTTAGTAGGATCTGTGTGCTTGTGATTATGTTTTTTAAACTGACCTAAAAGCCATATACTGAGGCTGGACTGAAGTTGGGCTGTTTAGTACTGAAGCTGGACTTGAAGTTGAATGTACCAGAAAACAACCCAAAAGCTGTCACAAGGTAATGAATGGTGCTGCGGGAATGGAAGGGGCTGATTAGAAGTGCAGGTAGAAGTGCAGGTAAGCATGATGGATGGGCTTCTTAGAACCCAGCCTGGAGAAAGCTGGATATAAAGATACTGACCAAAGTAAAAAACTTTCTGTGCTCTCCTCAGGGACATTAGAAACTTCTAACACATCCAGTTTTCTGAATCAGTACTTGGCACCGTGTGATTCCATGCAGGGCAGACAAGTGCTTTAGAGTGCATAGAAGCATCAGAACAGAGCAGTTTAAAGATACAAGTGTCTATTCAACAAAGCACCAATAAAGTAAGCTCTTCATGCTAAACTAGGAACATATATGAACTAAGAAACAAGGTACAGGCTTTATTCTTAGTAATTCTGACAGTACTGGTTTGCCACAACTTACCTGCAATTTACAGCAGTCTGGGTTTCATTGGTTGTCATAACTAAATAGTATTCAAAGCTAATAATAGATTTAAATTTAAAAAAAAAAGAAAAAAATGCTTCTTTATAGGAGAGACTTGGTAAATGATATATGCCTTCTAAACACAAAGTTACATGAAAAGTTAGCACTGCAGTACTGACCATACATGGAGTGATCGTTCCAGTTGCTAGGCAATGCAGAGCTTTCTAGCACTTAAGAATGAAGATGTAAAATTAAACTCTAATTGAAGAAATTTAATATAACCATCCATTTGGAACATGTGTGAAAGGTAATCAGGATAATGATGAAGAAGAAATTGGTTTTAGCCTTTTGGTTAAAATCTTAATTTAGCAATGTTAGAATAAGCTTTTAAGAGACATTTAATTGAAATTTCCCCTAGAAACTATAGAATGAAAGCCTTGGGATAAGTTCGTGGTTTAGTAGGAAATTGTGACTGATGCCCTTGGCTAATTTTTAAGGCGAGTACCCTCTTTTACTATCCTTTTATGTTCAGCTGGTGAAAAATATTGTACAGGTTACTGAAGTACATTAAACCCTGAGAAGGAGCTGACAGCAAAGCCGAAAACTTATCCTGAGCTGTTTTACTGTGTGCTTTGATGAACAATGTTTGATGTTTACCATTTGTTTTGTAGTATAATTATATTTTGTGGCCTCAGGCAGAGAACTGTACCTGAACTGCTTTACTGTTTCTCTCTCTTTCTTCTGAGTATAAAAGAATTGTTGAGTCACCTGTGCCTCCTCCAGCGCCTGAACTTTTTCTGCATCTGCAAGTGCCTTTCAGGCAGTAGCGTCAAGTGAAGTAGGAATGGACTTTATTTTGAAAATCATATTTCTATGAAAAGGTTTACTCTGTGGCATTTTTACATACTTTTGCTAGTGTTTACCACCATCTTGCTTTCTGGATAAATTTCTGAAGTGGTACATACATTTCGTAGGACGTATAGGTATATCCTTAAGGTTAAGCACTTTGCAGATCACATCCTTACTGAGCAAACAGCTTACACATCTCCTTAAAGCTAATTAAAGTTAATAGGATTGTTGTTATGATTAGAATTAAGCAAATTCTTGAATATTTTTCTGAACTGAGAGTTTACTCCTTTGGATTAGTATTTTTGTCAGTTCTGTAAGCAGAATGGAATAAACAAGTTGTTTGAATAAACAAGTTGTTTGAATAAACAAATGTCTCATAACCATGGTAAACCCTTCTGCGTGAAGGAGATTCATGAACAGCATGTACCTGGTTTAGTAGAGATTAAGAATGTTTTTATTGCAGAGGAGAAACAAGGTTTGTTGGGTTTTCTCTTCTTTTTTTTGTTTTTGGGGTTTTTTTGTTAGGTTTTTTTTTTGGTTTTGGGTTTTGGTTTTCTGGTTTTGTTTTTTGTTTTTTCTTTTGTCTTGAAAAGATAAAAATTTAGGTTTAATTCCAATGCTGACTCAAAATCAACAAAAAAAGTCTGTGATGCTTGTGAAATTATTAACTTCTAATAGTTACTGTGAACTAGTGCACTGCTAGTTTGCAGTCTGAGCAGTTCAGAAATAGTGCACTGACTGTTGAATTGAAGACAATCAAATCAAAGCTGCTTGTCACACATACTTGTGTTAATCCTACTACAAGAGACCAAGCAGAGACGCAGTAGGTGTTAAGAATTATTGAAAAGTTCAAAGTGTGTATGCTCGGTAGGATGCAGTGACTCCAGGGTGCATGGGCTTTGAAAGGGTGATGTTGCAGCCTTGCAGAAAAGCTCTGTTCCTTTTGGACTGGCTAAAAGATACTGTTATATTTGGTAGGAAGAAGGCTGTGGAAAGCTGAAAGGGAACAACTGGTATCCAATGTGTGTGGGGGGTCCCAAATACTTTAACATGTTCCACTGCAGTCACATTATGAACAAGTCACACTTCACAGAAATCAAAGAAGGAAGAAAACCATTTAGATCATCTAGGCTAAAACTTTTTCTAGTGCAGAATTGTGTCCTACTGTATTTTCCTCTGGTGTTAGACTGACCATTTTTATCTCACTCAAGTGATAATGTGATTCCTAAGGAGCTGTTTCACAATCTAGTAGATTTTACTGTTAGGAAATTTCTGTTGCTCTGTAAACTAAGTTTAACTTTGTTTAAATTCAGACCATAGTGTGAGATGAATCTCCAGGAACTTCAGCTAAATAATTCCTGTCTCTATCTTTGGCAGCTTATACCATTCAGGCACCTTTATGTCTAATAATTCTGCTATTAAAGAAACAATGCTATTATATAAATATTTTTTCACTGGAAAAAAAAGCAAAACAAACCCCTAGATATCATTTAAGTATTCATCAACGTGGTGTTTGTCCACTGTAACTATGTAAAAGTTTGTGGTGAAATTCAGCCCTGTGTTTATAACAGCACTTGTGGCTCAGCTATGTAGCCTGTGATGTATATTTGGCTTAAAGGTGACAGTGTACACAGAGACAGAAATATAGAAGACATGAAGTTGCATACACAGGTGGCTTGGTTTGTGTAGGGATTTTTTGGTGGTTTGGGTTTGTTTTTTTTATTTTTGGTGTTTTGTATTTTTTTTTTCTTTTTTTTTTTTGAGCCACATTGAACTGCTTAGTTTTGATCCAGATGTTAAAAGGAATTATAGCCCCTTTACAACAGCATGGGAAACTTAAAAGAGCCATAAAACTGACTGTTTGGCCCATTCCCAGTTTAGATAGCTGTACATAGACTCTGCAGCACTTCTGACCTGTATGGAGAGAAGAAGTGTAGAAAGAAGGGGCAAACCAAACAGTTGTTGATATTGCTACCAACAAAGTGGGAATCCAGCAGATATCCTTGAGCTGTCAGCCTTGCTAAGGACACAGGGATACATGGACAAAGAGGCAAAAGAGCAGTTCCCTGCCTGTGTTAAGTTCAGCCCCTAGCTGCAGGAAAATGCAAAGTGGAAAATGACTATGTGGTGTCTGACAGATCACTAAGACACAGATCTAAAATGATAGACACAAGGGTAGGGTTTACAATGCATGCATCTGAACAAGTCTCATTTGCCTGTGCAAGTTGCATGGACTGGCACTGGAGTGGCAGCTCAGATTTTGGAGGTATCCTTTTGCACTATGTGTCATGACTGCGAGTAGATAAAGGGATAAAGGTGTCTGCAGTTATATTTTATAGCTGCTTTCTAGGAAAACTCCTCCAAAGCTTGAATACTCTTGAAACCACATCTCTGGCTTACTTTGGCTGTGGATGGTCATTTTTAAATATATACCTCTATGTCTAATACAAACCCAGCATTGTGTTTCTCTGGTAGAGAAGGGAGAGGTGATTATTGTGGACTCAGGAAGAGAGAATTAGGGCTAATAAGAGCCCTGGGGATGGATACCCAATGTGGTACTGTGACCCGACTGCCTCCCCTCTGATTACTGGTTGAAATGGCTCATCTTAATTAGAAGCTTCCTGGCAGCTGTAGATAACCTTCAAGGTTGTAGTGCCTCATTTTTATTACCTTTGGCGCTCTAGTGTGTTATAAACAATGGGTCTTGTTACAAAATGAAAAGCTTTGTCTTCCAAAATTAGACTTATACAAAGTTTATGCTCCATATTCTGAAATGTCTTTGGCTGAACCTTTTGCTTTCCTTTTTAATGTGTGTTTATCCAGTACTTGTGGAATTGTTGTGCTTGATTTGGGTATTTGACTTTGCAAGAGCTGATTTATACCCGTGCTTTGCATTAATTATCTTTAGATGGAAAAAAACTCAGTTCAGAAAGCTTGCACTGATCAAAAAGTAGAAAAACATTGCAGAATTGCTGGAATGTACTACATGTGAGGTGCCAGAGCTAATTGTGATGCTCTGTTGTTTCTTTGGGAAGAGGAAGGTTGAATCATCATTGCAATTAAATGTAGTCCATACAGTGAGAAAACTGTGGACTTTGTCTTTTCAAGATGGCATTTGTTATTGTAGTCTCCCCCAAAGCACTGCTGTAGTTAAGCATCTGTAAGTAACCCTTATTTTTGTAGCCTTATAGCTTGACCATAGAAATTTGCCCTTGGCAAGAACTTGGCACACAGACTGCTGTTAACACAGGAGTCTATATATTTAATATCACCATCTTAAATATAATTAATTTTAATTAGAGATGGGCTTGTGCTGCAGAATTCAGATCCAAATCTTAAACTCTCTTCCCCAAGGTTTAGAGAATGTATAGACTTGACACTTACTTTTTGGGCAAACCTTTTGTTAAAATCAGCTGGCAATAGTTAAGTAGTGCAGTAGTGTCAGATTCTTTTACTGTTTTCTTTCAAATAACAAAATTTTCCTCACCAGTGGCCTTTCTTCTATTTATAATGAAGTCTTCATAAATACTTGATGGTTTGGGGTTTTTTTTTGGTTGTTATTTTTGGGGGGTTTTTTGGTATTGTATTTTGGAAAAAGAAAATAGCTTCTAGGTTTTGTTCTGTTTGGAAAAGAATGAAGAGTCGAAAGGCTGATGTTGCAACCTGGTTTGGCTTCCTGGAAAACACTAGCCTGTACTGATCATCTTAATAGCTTCCTAACTCCTGGGTCTGGATAATGGCTTTTTGCTCTGATATTTGTGAAAGCAAGGTTAGACTTTGCAGTAAGATTACAGAACCATGGTTTGTATATGCAGGGAGAAGACGTTTCTGATTTCTACTTACATCTTTCAGAGGAGATATGTCAGTAAAGCAGGGAAGTGCAAGGTTAGCATGTACAGGCCCATGCTTCCTTCTTACAAAACCAGGATAAAATCTGGGTGAATTAGGTATCTGAAAACCACTGAGCACTTTAGAGCAATCCCACAAGAATCTTGGGTGTGAAATGATTTTTTTAAAGCAGAACAAGCTTTTCAAGCCTCCTTAGGCCTGATGTCTTGCAGTGGTGAAATGACATGCTTGCCTTAAGATGACATTCATCTAAATCTCTCATATACATTTTGTCCCTGTGTTTATGCATGCCATTTCCAGGCTGGAACCTCTTTTAGCTTCTGGCCAAAGAATTGCTCCAAGGTAGGGGCACTATCAATAGCAATCACATTGCAATTCTGAGTTGGAGCCATCAGCACTCTGAGGCTGCTCTTCCCCAGCTTTCCAGGCATTCCTGAATTCATGTTACAGAATAAATGCTCAAAGCCACATTAATGGTAACAACTGGTTTGGATGTTGAAATACAAAAAGGCTTTGATGAAATCATACCAAATTTGTAAGCAGAGACAAATCTGCCTCCTTGTTATTATGGCATAATCCAAACTTTGTCTAAGTGCTAGCGCCAGTGTATGTGAAGGTGCATAACAGATATTTAGCTAAGCATATACTCATGTTTTTAATGCGGGAGTGAAAGATAATGGTCAGAACACATCTGCTCCCAAATCACAAACGGTAAATCCTTATTCATGCTGTTTAAGTCAGTGCTGACTTTTGTCACCAGCCCTGGTTCTCAGCTGCGTTTTCTACACATGTATATACAGAACTAGTAAATAAATTGAATTGCTAAATAAAAATCT
>JANHGB010046067.1:0-25529 GCA_026283785.1 Coracopsis vasa | reverse complement strand
AGAAACAGTGCCTACGCTTTTCCAGTATTAGTTGAAAGGTGTTTGTCTCTCCTTCCACTCTCAGTCAATGCATTTAATAAACTTGTGATGGTTTCAATCATCAGACTTCTGAGTACAGAAGTTTTCAATTATCAGTCTATTTAAGTGTCCTATGCAGGGATTGTGAAGCATCAGAAAGCTTCAGAAGTATCTGTAACACTCAGTCCTTTCAAACTTCCCTCCCTGTGAGGAGGATCAGGGTAAGGATAAAAGTTGGTTGGTTGCTTTTTTTTTTTTCTTTTAATTTAACATGACTTGTTTTTAACCATTGAAAAGAAAATAATTTCACTTTCGGGCTTTGGCAAAAATTTGGACAGCTTTTTTTTTCAGGCAGCCAACTCCAATGGGATGCATAACATTTACTACTTTAAAAGCGAGTGTAAATATCTTCTTATACCTCACCTCTTCAGGTGTCCTCAGCAGAACATACGCATCTTCTTTATGTCTTTGCTTTGAATCTCCATCTTCTTGAGAGAAAGAATTGCGTGTTTGTCCATATCTCCTCTTTCTTATAATTCTCTAAAACAACTCTCTGATTGTCAGCTTGGGGACAGAGATGCTTGCTGATAATGTGTGATGGAGAGTTGCTTGCATCTGGAGCAGCTGTCTTGTCATTCTGTGATGTGCTATTGCTAGGTACTTTGTTTTGACTTTATGGTTTTAGGTATTGGAAGTATTTCAGAAAACATAAAAGGAGAATTTTTTGGTGTAAATATATTTTCAAAAACAGTTGAAATTAAAAAAATGTGAATGGGCAATTGCAGTGTTACTTTTTGTATATAACATATTTAGTTAAGCAGTGAATCATCTGAAAAGAATGTGTCTTGTTTTACTTTAGGACTTTCAATTATTGGAATATTCAAAACACTGTCTCTAGGCAGTGGCAAAGTACTCCATATATTGCAGAGCTTCACCTACTGCTTCCATCAAGGGTCGTTACACTGGCTGGTAGTCTGGAGTTCAACCATGCTCACTTTTCACCAATGCTTTTGTTATCCCATTGTCCTGCCTTCCATGTGCATTGTCTACACTGAGTCTAGCTGATTTAGTGTTAGAAGATTAATAATTGCAGTTGGAACCAGAGAGAGATTTCTTTTGCATACTAAGTCATTCTAGAAGTGCTTTATCCTTGAAATATGGTCAGGAGGCTGATAATAGTGGTTTAAATCTGGCATAAATCAGCAGTGTGCTTATTCACTAAACTCAAACTGACTTCCCATCCTATGCTTTTCCAACTACGTATTCACATATGTCTTCATTTTACAGATTCTTCTCTCTGCGCGCTAAGTCTCCATCCTTATTCCAGATTAATTTGGAACTGGAGGTAATTTAAAGCAAGAAATTCTCACCTAGAAATCCTGGTGATAAGGTCTGAGTTCCTGAGTTTGTTTCTTGTAGTGCAAATGCTGGTAGGACTTAGTACAAAACAAAGGCAGATAAAAAATTACTAATATCCTGTGTACTGAATAGATCTTACATCTTTAATTACTTGTATAATTGCTTAATTGCTGTGTAAAGAGGAGTCTTCCGTAAATGTCCAGCCCTGCTTTTAGGTCATGTCAGTTGGCTGCTGTGGTTACGTGACTGGGATGTCATACAACTGTGGTTCTTTGGTGTGGCCAAAGACATCAGAATGGAGAAATTTGGAGAAAGTGAGAGACTGCTTTCCCACCATGATTCACGTTAAAGAAGAAAACATTACAAGTGCATACAGAGCCAAGTGTCTTCTAAATATTTTGGGTTTGTGTTATCACTTTATTGCTGAAGGCTTTTAAGATTAACTTTGCAAAATTAAGTGATCACTTTGATATGGATGGTTGCCCTCAAAGTCACATTCCAGACCTGTTTACTCATGCATAGCAGAAGACAATGGCTTCTTGCCATATATTCTTCTCTAATACATACTTGGGCTGTTCATACTAAATATATCACGGTGACCAGCACATGACATGAGAAAAGGCTTGAGATGCATGTGGCTCTTATACTGGGAATACCTCCTATTACTCGCAAAAGCAGGACCAAACCAGAGGGACTGCTGAGACAATGCAGAAAGGCATCATGGTAATAGAGTTGCAGTTTTTCCCTGAATGTGAACCTTTCTTAAAGCTCTGTTTTGTATTGGCTCTCCAAAGTGTGTAATGTATCGTGGGATTTTTGATCACATGAAAATTTCAGGGTCAGGAAGATGCATCTCTTTGAAAATGTCAGTGTAGTTTAGTGCCTCCTACAGAGCTGCAGAGATTCTGTCCCATCATCTGTGTGTGTCTTCAATATTGTGTATCATCCAGCTGTCAGTGGGTCAATCCAAAGCATTGTTTAAACTTACTTTCAGGTGCTAATTAGAAAATTATCAGAAGACATACGATCTTTAAAATAGGAGAAACTAAACCCTCAATATATCACGCTGACAAAATCCAGGGCAATTCATTCAAAGCTGGGGAAATAATCCAGATTTAAATCAATGTGGGAAATAAATGGTCTTGGCCCTAAGCGTATAGGTGCAGATCAGCAAACTCAGTAATACTGCGCTTGCAACACACACTTGTAACTTAAAATGATCAGTTGTAAAATGTGTTACTTTTTGAATGTAAGGTAGATTAAAGTGGTTAATGGCTTAGTGTTCTAGCTCTTGCTTCAGCGATATGATCAAGAAGGCTAATGACATTATGTCTGCACAGTGCTGTACTCTACTCATGTCCGTAACTAATATGTATTTTCATGAACATTGCAAACAGCTTTTCTGCTGTGGCTATAAATCACATTGTTTCCTTGACATTTTGGATGTCAATAGCTGAGAGATGTACAATACCAGCTACCAGTTTGTTCATTGGTTTGAGTTTGCCCATATCTTCACTGACCCACCAGGTGTGGAGGTGAGATTATGGAAGGTGAGATCCTGCGAGGTGAGATTATGAAAGGTCTTAAGCTGTGATCTACAGACAACTGATATTGATTGACAAAAGAGCAAGAAAGGTGCTCTACTCTGTCAACTTCATTTTGGATACTCTGCTTGGGTTAAAAAGTACTTGATTTCACTTGGTACTGAAGTCAGAGCTCCTAGCTAGCATCTTTTTGGTGTACGGCTACTGTTTTGAACACAGATCAAGCTTATCAGTGTAATAGGCATAGCTCTCTTTCAGTCAATATCTGAGTAAATTTAGGTAAAGATCTGGATCGCTAGCTTTCCAGTCAAACTGCTGCTTCCTCACTGCATATTGTGTGCTCTTGTAGGGCAGTGGTGGAATTCCCATTGAATGTCTAATCATCTAGTTAAAAAAACAAACCAAACCAAAACAAGAAAACATCACCTGTAGAAAACCGAGTAACTAAAAGAAGAAATAGCTAGCTTAGAAAAAGCGTGAACTTCAACTGATATTTCATGTGTTACCGTCACACAAAGGAGCTGGAGCATTTTTTGAGGAAGAGGGCAGGTGAGAAAATACTTCCAGTGCTCACCAAGAAGAGCTATCCATATGACAAATTAAATGTGATAGTGATAAAGAGCTTTGCCCGGGCTTGGTAACAAATGCTAGTTTTGGCATGTTTGTAATACCACCATGCTGCGTAAAGTGCCTATATGTTGGAACGCTATACATTTCTGTAAAGATGAAAGTTGAATCAAACTGTATATACTAAATAATTGCAAACAGTGTCCATGTGATCAAAGATGACTGGTCTTGAATTTATAATAGTGGGCTAATATTAAGGGTTGTTTTGTGTTACTTGTTTTTGTCACTCATCTTTTACAGAACGCATGTTGCTCTTTTATTTATGTATTCCTTGCTACCCTGACTATAATAGCCTATATTTTTTACTCTAGTTTCAAAATGTAATATCAAGTGCCATTGGACTTTTGTATGCCTTATACATGCATATTTATTTATTTAGTTCAGTCATCCTCTGCACAAAAAATCAGCATTTTTGCATTTGTAGAGGCAGTCCAGAAGCCTAAAACTATATGTAGAGTTACCCAAAAAAGAGGCACCTGGAGCTGTGGTCCATGAAATAGCCCTAAATTCAAAAATCACTTTACAGTATTTTATTTACCTGAACAACAGAGAGCAGTGTGTAGATAGATTTTGGTGTTTTATCAACTAATTGTGCTTGAACCTCATGGGATAGCAAAAGCTTATGTTAAAATATTTACCCTTGCCCCCCCTTTCACCACCCCCACCTTTTAAAGACCTTTGTTTCTTCCCCCCCAGCAACACAAATACATTACTAGTGATTGTGCCTTAAAACAATATGTACTAAAATAAATATTTAGAGACTAAATTTTAGTAATTGTAACATTATAAATAAATATTACTAGCTCTCCATGTATAGTATGTTTTTTACATTGCCTTAACATTCAGTGAATGTTGACTTGAAATACAGAGAAAAGCGAAAAACCCCACTGGGGATGTGTGACCTTGTTTCAAGTGCAACTTCACTGGAAAGGACAGCTGCTTCTTATGCTGCACTTTTTCATGTAATTCCTCTGAAAGGCTGACAGGGATGTTAGTGAATTTTGAAGCCATTGTGAGTCTGAGTTAGCAGTACAGGGCTTTCATTTTATATAAAAGAAAAAAATAATCTGTATAGTATATTCAGTATGTCTCCTCCAGACTGTAACTAGATCTAGTTTGTGGTGGTTTTACTTTTTGCACAGCTGTTCTTCATGTACAGCCGAATAGTACAATCTCATGTTCATTACCAGTTTGACAGAGAGGGGGCTTACATTAAGGGGTATTCACTCCATACACACAGAAGCACTTACAGTTTTGGCAGTAGCTTGTTTTACTGTACCTGAGTGTTGCAAATATTCTTTTATCTGTTGTTTTATTGAGGGGTTTATTTGTTATATTCTCGGGACACAAGTTCATGATAGTGACTAGCTAACGAGACTTGAATGGAGTGCCTTTTGGATTTGTTGCAAGGTTTATCTATGTTTTAATGTCTTGTTATAACCCCTGTTCCACATTAGGTGAAAACTGCTAAATCATATGTAGACTTGAAATGGTGGAAATGGTGATGGTGAACTCTTCACCTATGTCCTGTCAAGGTGATTTTCCTTCTTGCTCGTTGGCACTGTATAAACATTAAAAATCCTGGAAAAGAAGGCACAAATGAACTTTTCAGAACAAATCGAATTACACTGTTTTCTTCAGATTTTCCCAGTGAAAGACCTTAAAATTAATTCCAATTTATTTTGGTCCTGATGATCATGATTTTGCAATAAAACAAACAGAAATTACACTCTGCCCTGTGTTTTTTATTTTGCATAAAAGAGATGCCAACTAAACGCTACTGGGAATATTTTTAACCCCAAGGTCTATATTAATCCTTTCTTGCTAAAAGACACATTTCTGAAATATTTATCATAAACCTGCCATGCTGTTGTCACATTTTTCCTTTCATGGTGTGAGCAGTTCTGGGACTTCTGCCAGCATTGTTCCTTCCATTCAAATAGGAAATTTGCTACGAACTGTCTGGTTCTTGGATGAATAGCACATTGCTTGTTCATCAACCTGACTTTGGTGATTCATAACCCAAATGCGTGATGCCATGCAAAGAAGGAGTAGCCACTATGTGGCCTGTCAGGTTTGCTGACATTATATTTGCAAGTATAATTTTAATTGTGTACATAGGAAGGGGGGAAGGGCTGATTATTTTAAATAGGAGTCAGATCTTTGAAATGCTAAGTTTGCATTGCTTAATAAGCTTTACAAATAATTAGGTAAAAACTGAATGAGACTGAGGCTTTGATTTATAGCTTTTTGATTAAACAAAGTTGCAGCACTAGTTGCTCTGCTGTCTTTGTTTCTGAGACTGAATAAACGAGAAATATTTGTATATACTGGGAGAGGGTCTTGAATCTCTGAACATGCAGAATGTTTGAAATGTTTCTCCATTTAGGGGTTTCATCTAAGATGTATTTGTTTCAGTTGGTAAGCTAAAAATAGTGTTTCTTCAAAGGAATTTGTATACAGCAGAAAAAAATCTGTTTGCAGGTTGTTTTTTTTCTTACATGCTTTCCAATTTTAATTAGATTATATATATAAAACAAATGACTTGAATGCATTACCCTGTGTCTGTGGTTTCATTTAAAATGCAGTTCTATTTTAACTCTAAGTATTCTGGAGAGAAACGCGAATAATTTGATAACACTATTCCCTTGTGAAAGCATTTAAAGTCTAGTAAGTGCTTCCATTTCAGATCTGTGGGGTACTGTCTGGTTAAATTATATGTTGGACTTGAATACATCATTTATGAGCTTCTCAAACCAAACTCTGACAACTTGTCTAAAAATGTGCCAATTTGAGATATTTTTTACATTTGCTAGAATCTACCTGCAACATAACTGATAAGCTCTCTTAAGGCATGATAATAGCTTTCGTAAAAATAATTTCTATTCATTACAATAGCCAAGTTAAAATTCCATAAATAAAAATGTTTCTATAGTAACTAAATCTTATACACATCAACGTGGAATTCAACACAAGTAACAGGGACAATACTAAGAGCTCTTTCAACTTTCATTTCATGAGGCCATTGAAGATTTTATGGTCAAGGTGCAGTTATTAGTTTAGAGACCTAGGATACTGCTGGATCAGACTAACATATTCCATAACATCAAAAGCAGTTTACAGAATATATGTGCTTGGGGAGAGGCTGCACTTTTATTTGAGCAGTAGCTACATGCCCGAGTCTCCAAGCCACTGCATTGCTACCAACTTTTTTGTAGTAGACCTCCCTCCTTAGTCTAGACCTTCTTTCACTGTAGAGTTACTGTCCTCCTGTGTCTTGTCTTAAAATATCTACAAGCCCCAAACTGTGCCCTTTCCTTGCATCACTCTTACCACATCTTGCTCGTCCTTCTGACCAGGATTCCAGAAGCCCAGAGAGGAGATGTCTTTACTGAAATCTGTAGACATACAGTAGCACTGCTTCTGACAGAGGTGGAGGAACTGGCTTTGGAAAAGGTGGGATCCTTCATGGAAACCAGAGCATCTTTTACCACTGTGTGAACCTTTTTAAAAAAACCCAAAACAAAAGCAACAACAGAAAAAAACCAAAAAATAGCAAAAAAAAACCCCAACAACAAAAACCAAACCAACCAAGCAATAATTTCCCCTTGATTTCTCTGTTTTTTCTTAACTGCTAATATGTATAACAGAATATATATGGGAAATTTTTTTTAATTGAAAGCTGATTTCTAAAGTCTCACTGTATAATGAATATTATACAAAGGACATCACTTAACTACCTGTCGAATTGTTTGATCTCTAAATAAATATGTATACTGAAATATTGCAAACTCATCCAGGAATCTGAGAGTCAGAAGCTGCTTCTTTGTTCCTGTGTTATTGCTGGTGATAAAAAAGAAATTATAATGAGGAACTTCTTTCGATGCATTAAAATACAGTTTCAGAGAGCCTGCAATAACAAGGATATGGGTTTTGATAAATAAAACCTATCACAGTAGTAATTATTACTACAAGCTTATAATATTTGTTAAGTTATAGAACCAGCAGAAGGTCTTAATCATTACTCTAAGGAGTATGGGCCCCTTGTACCACTCCTCTGTGTGTGAGTTTTGGAGTCAGTATTTTGTTCTGGGTTTTGACCAGCTTACTTCAAAATTCTTTACTTAGTGGGTATCGCTTCCTGTAAGGCTACAGGAAAAGTTCAGGTCATGCTTAGGTCATTGCCAAATCTATGAGCTACTGTTTTCCAATAAAAACATTGTAAATTGTATTTTAAAAGGGAAATGTTGTTAGACACACAGTTAATTAAATTGGATTAGCTATGCGTCAGCTCTTCAGTCTGAAAGATTCACTTTCCTGCATTTCTTCTGGATAGAGGTCAACCAGGGTGGTTTGACTGCATTCAGTCTTTCATAAACAGTGGTGTATCTTTGTATCAACAGTAGTGAGGTAAGGTACTGTATCTGAAAATGGAAGGGCTGGTTTTGATATGCTTACCTGCATTTTACTTCGGAGGTTATCTGCTTTCACCAGCAGTTGTCAAGTTTTTAACACAACTGGAAGCATAACTGAAATCACAGTCACCTGTTGCTATTAGTATGAGTCTCACAGTTGCTTAACTTGCATGTGTGTTTGCAGAAGTTGAAGATACTCCACTGGATGTAGCCAGCATCTGCAGGTTCAGATACAGCAGCCCTAGCTCAACAAAGCTTAAGGATCACTTAATTTCAGTGACTGTATCACCGAAATTAAATGCAAGCTTAAATACTTTTCTGAATGTGTGAGGATATAGAAAAAAATGTATAGTAGGTCAGCTACAGTAGAATGTTACAGGGTGGATGCTCTAAAGTACAAGACACTTGTTTCAAGCACATTCAAGTTGTGCTCAGAAGCTAGGAGTTCTGCCGTTAGCAAAACAATAAATAATTTTCAAGGGACAGTAAATTGGTAGAAAAAAGTTGATGTACCTTAAGGACAAAGTCTAATACAGTAAGTCCTATGCTTAAATAGAAATGAATATTTATCTAGCAGAAATAATTATTTGCCATACAGATCACTTACTAATTGTCTTAAGTGTTTGTTTCACTTTCTAATATAGGATAAACCAATTTTGCTGTTAGATATTATGTATTAAATGTTGGATTTTTTTAATTGTTCTAAAATTTAAGTCACTTTAATGATCCACTTAAGATAAACAGCTTGACTTTTTCATTGTGAAGCCAGCCATGTTTTGAGATCAGTAACTCGTATTTTGGTCACTGAATGATTGTATGAAAACACTTGGAGGATTTCAGGGTTTAACACCGGAGGATTCTCATGAAATTAGCTACAGAAATTAAAACATGTTTTTCTGACACACTGTATTATCTGCCTATTAAGAAAGAAAAAATTTTCACAGTAAATACTTAAACCTATATTTTTTTATCTTCTATTCTCAGCTTCTTGCTAAGCAATTCAATAGGAAAAAAGTGTTATTTTTATCTTTCAATTTGTTGAAGTTATCATTCTATTTAGAGTCAGACAAGCCTGAGGTCTAAAGTTACATGAATTTGGTCAAACTGACCCTGAATTCTTGACTGTAAACACCATAAATCTTCACTGCAATAATTAGTTTCACATTGTAAAGGCCATGCTGTGAAGGGTAATCCCTCATGCAACAAGTTACGTTTCTAATTTGTTTTCCATAGCACAATGGATTCCAAAAGCTTTCACCATGTTTCTAGCGAGTCATTTATCAGCTTCATAATAAAGCATAGAAGGGGCAGAACAGATCATCTGCCACAGGAACCAAAATCTGTATTTGCTAACAGCAAGAGTAGGCAACAGTGCTCTAGGGCTACAGTGTGTAACATGAGAGGGGTTTTTTTGCTTTCAGTGTTCATTTTGTTTTATAAAATTGTACACTTAAAAATATTTCTGAAAAATAATCAAAATCTGTAAGCTGAGCACAGAGATTGAGTTTCTCTATTAATTTTCATATAAAGAGTGTATCAAACAGATCTCAGTAACATGCCAGTTTCATACTTCTCTACGGAAATACAACTTTGCTGTATTGTAAAAGGCTTTACCGATACAGGGAAACATCAACACTTTCATTATATCATGTCCTTTTTCAGAATTGGTCTAGTACAGTTTTTCCTAGTCTAGCGTATAGAATTTTGCACATCTGTGCTTTATGGAATAATAAAATATTTAGCATAATTCCTCTTCAAGTAGGTTTCAGTAATTGGTTTGACAGCAGTAACAAACATCTCTAGAGTAGACATTTGAACTACAGGTTTTAAGTCGCTGCTAAGCTCAGTAATATGCTTCATCCCATCTTGATTTCAGTAGGTCCTTTGTAATTTTTTTTTTCAGTATTTCAGGTTCATTTGGGGTTTGGGTTATTTCATGGGAAGGAGGGGTGGGTTACACATTTTTGTATATTTCTTTTTTAAGGAAGTGGATCTAGGAGGAGAAAGCATCAAATGCTTTTGGCTCAAGTGAGTGTCCCGTTAAACATCATTTTGCTTCTGTGGTGAAACAGAAGTCATTTCAGCCAAATAGTGAAGTCAGCAAAAGGCAACATTAATCATAGCACACTTTTTGTAGGAAAATTTGTTTAGGTCAAAAAATATCTGCCTTTCTGCTGCAGCACATGCGAATCAAGAATTCCAGACCACAGTTCTTTTTCGTCACCCTTGGAGTTTAGCTTGATGTACAACAGCATGTCAGAAATGTTTATAGGAGAATCCTGTGAATGCCAGCCAGGATCACAACTGTATAGATCATCTCTACAGTGAATGGTGACTTGTTCTATTCTGAGATTCATTTGGGCACAGGGACCATCTCCAAGCATGTGCGTCTGTACCAGATGCTCTGCTAAAACCATATCCTATCCTGGCATAACTTCTGTTGGAGATTATTACAGCACTTGAATGGGCTGTTAAAGGCTTAGCTTCACTCGGTTCCTCCCTTCTCTGAAATTTTCAAAGAATTTGTGCAATTAAAACCTGTGTCATGAAACAGGAAAAGGGAAAAAAAATAAGCAAGCAAAAGAAGAAACAGACAAGTTGAACAAGACTAAGTATTCAGAGATAGTATACTTGACAACTGTTTTGTGGATTTTAGCAGAGAATCTGCAAGCAGGCTGTCTAGTGTAACAGGCCTTCCTTTGGCATTCTAGCTCAAGAGCTTTGTTTCTTGCTCAGATGGCTTGTCTGAGAAAATACACTCTTCCTAACAGTAACCTAGTGTCAATGATCATTACTTTCTTACCAGTTGTCTTTTCAAAATAGTTGTGAGTCTATAGAAATGGTGCTAACTGGTGGGGCACACTGTTGAAGAAGTTGTTGGTCTCATGAGTTGAAGCTTAAGGGGCTAGTGGTTTTTGTAATATAACACAGGCTGTTGTAGTTTCAATGGCTATGTAGGGGGAGTTAGAAGGTCTGGGCTTGAGTGCAAAAGCTCTTTTAGGGCTGAGTATTGGTGATTAGCAGTTTGTTTGATGCATAGATTTCAGTGCTTTTGACAATCAGGACTTAATTAGTAGGACAGCTGCTTCATGGTGTTTATCATCAACATTCAGTGTATACTAAAACCAGTGCATGTACTCTTGTTTTTCAGGCCTCATCAGTGAGCACCATCTATATATTATCTGCTTATCTTCATCAATATTACCACCCTAGCAGGAAGACTTCTTTCAAAAATCACAAAGTGTATTAATAACAAATCCAGACTTAAAATTCAAGTTCTCTTAAAGTCCATTTAGGACTCTCCCCAAATTACACTTCCTTACTGCAAATGTTGCCATCTACAAGACCTGTTGACTTCCACTGCAGGTCATGATAGATCCCAGGTGTCTCAATTTGTGCATCTGCAATAAACAAAAATTGTATTGAAATGTTGTGCTCAGTGATGTGAAGATGAAGAGGGAATTGAGTTTTCTTGGGTGAAAATATACCCTTGCCTCAAGCATAAGGCTTTCCCTTCCACTGTAATTCCCTGCCTCATTCAGTAGATAATGCTGAACAAATCTGGTGAGTTCATGCATGGTCAAGGATTGTCCATCCCTGTGTCCTTCCTGCTACAAGTATTTTGTGGGGTGAATCAGCATAACTGTTAACTGTTGAACCCCTAATATCTGGGATAATATGAGCTGAAAGATTCTGGTAATTTCACAGTAGGCAGTCCTATACAATTACGTGTTGATAAAGCCCTGAAGAAGGTAATCCCATTGACTTAGTCTGAAGCCTTCTCAATATGAAGGTCTCCTTAGAAACTTGGTCAGGACTTTCCAGGAAAGAATATCTCTTTCCCTCCTGGCAATGATGAAAATCCCCTACTGTTCACAGAATGACATTTAAATTACTATGAGGCTTTTGGCTTGCTCGTGGATGGCTTTTGATGAAGATTGGCTTCAGCTATAGATTTGGGAAAAATTTCACGGGAAAGTTCAATCATTAGAAATAGTCAGCAATTTGTTTTGAATTTCTGAGGGGAGAGCTGTCAAAAAAGAAATTTGGCTTATCTTCAAAAAAGCTTTTACAACACAGTCTGTTTTGATCTGTGCTTCTGCTCATAAAAGAAAAAAGAGGGAAAAAAAAAAAAAGATCTGAGATAGTTAAAATGTCCCTGTTGACTTTTTCTTTTTTTTTTACTTTTTTTTTTTTTTTTTAATGGAAAGATCTTTCATGTTCAGGCAACACTTTGTAATGAAGTACAAGCTAACCTATCTTGGAATTTGAAAACCAGCTTTCAAAGTGCTTTGATTGACCAAAACTGGAGCATTGTTACATTTTTATTTGAAAATCTTCTTTTGATTTTGTTTTTTCCTCCCCCAGTCTTCTAGGATGAGAAACATTTCTGAAATCATATATGTTTTCATAGAACAAAAAGACTCTTTCACTCAGCTCTTGAATCTGTTCACTAGCGAAGGATCTGCCCGTATACTTCTATGAGCCCCTTGAAGTGTTAACCTGATATTTTGCTGAAGTGTGGGTTAGCCATATCACTTTCAAAGGAGGTAACGATGTAGGATCACGTTCTGATGTCCATGCTCACACTGCAGTAGTGCCTTGTGCTGCCTAGAAGCCACACTGATTTCACAGGAACTATTCGTGGAAGAAAGTCTTCAGTATAAAAATAACCAAAATTTTTAAAATCCTTAACACACATGATGCTTACCAGACATTTGGACAAAATGCTGAAGAAACTGCTGATATTATGCTGGTTTATTTTAAGGATCAAAAGCTGTAAGAAAATGTAGTCTTTCTCTCCACCCTCTGCTCAGCCGCACATGCTTTTTTTTTCTCCCAATGTTGTTGCTTTGGAACGAGAACATATCTTGCATTTGAAAGGTTTAGTTTATTTGGAATTAAACATTTTATTGACTTTCAAATCATATTGCAAATAGGAGCTTATCGTTTTTTGGCTTCAATGGCAAACACATGTATTCTGACACCATGGAGGTTGTTTCCAAAAAACTTCTGAGTCTCAGCGGATCCTTTTTAGTTGTGCTTTTACTGAGGACTGGTCCTTGAGGGAATAGTCCTCTTCTGCAGAGGGGACAGTGGGCAAAGTGGAGGCTTAACGCTGGTAGATCTGTGTATATTTTACATGCCATTGACTCACAAAACCTTGCTAAAATCCATCAGGCCTGTCATTTAAGGAAAGCTGGTATGACTGAGCTTGCTTCGGAAATTTTACGATAACTTTTTGGATATTGAAGTTTTTATGCATTGATATATTTTGGATTCTCAAAGTCAGGTGGACTGTGATTTGTTAAAATCATGCACAAAGCCTGTGTTTATAGTATGACTTAGTTCACCTTATGCTATGGATGTAATATTTTTTTTGGAAGTATAGCTGGAAAAATTGAATATACTGTTGCATGTCAGCTGTTCATAATCAAAAAAATATGTTTAAAAGAGTTCTAGGACCTTTAAACTATGCATGCAAATTACTTTTGGAATTGCTTTATTATATTCAGTTGTGACTGCCATTGCTTTGGGTAACTATTCAAATCCGTTGTTATGAATTAATTACAACCATAATATAGCCTTTTGATACATTTAACTTTATGTACATCAGATAATCAAAGCTGCATGCATGTTATGCTGTCATAGAACATGGAATATTTAATTTTTTAATGTTATGTATATTTCTCTAGTGCATTTTTTTTTCCTAAACATAAAATGCAAACCATTTAAAAACTGAAGAGATTTGATTGGACATCAAATATGTTTGTGTGCTTTTTGCAGCAAGAACAACTAGTGAAATAGTTGAAATAAATTGGCAAACAAATGAACTTCTGGTCCATGCACTTCAGCTCCCTTGGGAGTGTGCTGTTCATTTGTTAATACACACAGCGCTTTATTTGTAGGGATGATGCCAGTTCCTGCTGTGTTTCTCTGTTTTTCTTTCATATGCATGCAAACATGCAGTACTCCAGTTCTACAAATTTCACTGCTGTGATCCATGGGAAAATTTGCTGCATTTGCATGCATAAATATTCAGGAAATTTCTAACAGGAAAAAATTCATATTAAAATATGTGTGTGTGTACATCTATATCTACTCAGTTAACATAAATATGTACATTAAAAGCCAAAAAAGCCAGGGTGAGTGTAATATGCATTTCTTAGATATTTGATGCTTATCACTGATGTGTGTGCGGTGTGGCCAAACAGGGTTAGAAACAGGGTTAGAAAGCTGCTTTGAAAACATTCTTGAACAGTTAACATTGCTGCTGCTATTTTTATCCAAAACTCTACCACGTTTACTTTCTGGGGGTGTTTTTCTAACAGGGCAGTAATCAGTCCCATGTGGTTTATTCAGTGAACTGAACTGTACGCACCTCTTGCCTGTTTGTCAAGCAGAAATAGGAGAGCTGTGCTTGTAGGTGTTAGGACTCAAACCTGCAGAGTATATGGAGAAAATAAACCAGTAGGTATGTTCTGATAGTAATAACTAGGAAAGCAACCAAAAGTGAACAGGCTTTTAGAGTAAACAGCTAATAAAAAGCACAAGTGAGTATCAGTTAGCCATGAATGAATTGAGGCTGGAAAAGGTAGGAAAAAAATCTGACTACTAGAAAGTAAAGTTTTGGAGCTTCCCTCCAACAGGGATTTGAACAGCTGGAACCAAACTGATCCTTGCATAACTCTTGAGTCATCTGACTGAGGAATTCTGTGATATAGTTGCTGCAATCATAGAAATGCAGGTGGTCCTTACTTCTGGTGTGTGCTTTACTAGACACTGTACCCTATGTATCCCCTATGCGTCCCAAAAAAAGTTCAACTGGAAGTAGAAGTCAAGATAGAACCTTCCTGTTGGTAGCCTATGGTGGAATTAGCATTTCTTAAAATAACAAAGATAGGAACAAAATGTTTAAAAGAATAATTTTCGCTCCTTTAAAATGTGTGCACCCTTGTTCTGTAAGGCTTACCATACCCTTCACAGAATAGGAGGTATAACTCTGGCTACCACAGCCACCACTGCTCCCATCCTCTCAGCACCCTGCTCTGTCCTCACCTCCCTCACCCCACAGTTCTTTTTAAAATGGCAACTGTTGCTTTCTTTTCCAGTGCAAAGTACACCAAATCCAGAGCCGTATCTGATTCTTGCTATTAATCCCATCCAGTTGCTATTAATCCCAGCACTGAGGTTGACATAAACTAATAACAAATGATTACAGAGAAGCTCCAGGCCTATCACATCAGTATAAGTCAAGTATGGAGCAAATAGATACAAACTTAGTTGTTTCAGTGTTAAATCCCCCAATTTAAGATTTTACATCAGAATACTATTTTAAAGGCATCAAAACTCTTTTTTTTTTTTGGAAATAACTTAATTCCAAAATTTTCCAGTGCATTTATAATGTTTCTATTTTAGATCATCTCATGATGAGTTCTTCCTTGACAGCTTTTCTTTGTTTATATTCTTTATTTTCTCCACTTTTCATACCAGGTTATGAATTTGTGACTTTTCTTTGTCCTTAGCTACTTATCCTAAATATTATGTTTTGTCATTGATTTAACAGGTTCATATGATGTATATAAAACAGTTGATCAGTGTAAGCTTTAAAAAGGAAAATGAACAATATATGAAAGCAAAATGTATTTCCCTTCAGCAGTCTCCCCATGAATGCTGGTGTACCACCCAGGCTTAAAGAACTGCCTTGCTTATGAAAGCAAAGGCAACACAAAATCAAACAATGGTTCAATTTCATGCCTCATTTCAGACATCATTAAACATATTTGGTTTCACCTCATGTTCATCAGGGTCCCAAAAAGAGACAGGAGCCCTGATTAATGTTTATTGCAGCAAAAGAGGAAGAGGTGAAACTTCATAAATTTTGTCTTTGCTGCTTTGCCTGGTATGCAGCTTTTTGTTCCTCCTTTTTTGAGATTATTCTTCCCTTGTACTCATTCCTCTTGTTGTGGAGGACATAGTGCAATTATTAAACCCCTGGTAAAAATTAGCTTGGCCTTGCAAAACTGCCCATGGTTGTTTCTTCTACAGATTACTGTTCTCAGGAGAATTTCTGCACTGCCTGACCAACACCTTGCCACTGTTCCTCTCTGGTTTGTTTTGCAGAAAGGTTGAAGACTCCAAATAGAGTTACTGTTGAATTTTGTTTATTTTCTGCTATAGACGAAAATATTAGCACCCTGCTTTATAGGCTCTTTTTATTGTTCTTTCCTTGTACGTGTTTATAGCCAAGGAGATGAGAACCTGTTTATGCCACTCTGGCACTGTTGAACTCATAGGGAAATACCTGCTGGCTGTGAGGGAGACTGAATTTTCACTCTGTAGTTATTAAATGTGAGAAAGTCAGAACTCTGTTTTCCCCCATCATCTTTCCTTCAGGAAGGTGCAGGAAGGTTCATATGGTACAAGTACTCTGTCACCATATTTGATCCAAATTAGTGATCTACAGGCTACAATGTCCTGTCTTAGAGGGTGGGTGGCATGATACCAGCTGCTGTAGAGATCTGTGAACATTTCTGTCGTCATCAGTTATAGGTTAAAATAAAAGTGGTAAGATGGAGGAAGATAAGAGAGAAAAAAAAAAACCACCACCTTTCTAGATCTTGGTTATGACTGTGGGATTTTGGCATTATTTGAGTGCCAGAAGCAAGTTTTTTTTCTGCCAAGCCATGTCCATCAGTGGTTCAGATGTGTTTATGTCCACTAAGCAGAAGGGGTTGGGGGCCAGTGAGACCTCTTGTTTCATCAGGAAGGAAGCCCCTGCACCTGTAGAGGCAGATATTGCAAACAGCTCTCATGGTGTCACTTGAAGCCTCTTGGCTACTAAGGGGCCTGCACAGGAAATATATAGTACCTGAAGGAGTAATAAAACTGGGATACCAAGTACTGTCTGTGTAAGTTACTCTGATTCATCAAAAAGGCAGTGCTCCAAAGAGTAGAGGCTTTTAGTTATTAGAAATGGGCTCCTTAATTGCTGTACATAAAACTTGAGAACTTTGGTTTGTCTTCCTGTCGTATCGTTCAGTTTGATGTTTGCTTCCCCTTTCTATTTCTCTTTCCCAGATCTGCTCATGTGATGTTTTCTCCCCCTGATGAATATTTGCTCCCTTTCCCGCACCCTTATTGTCACATTTTTTTCTTTCTTGGTCTGTCACTTTCCCCACCCAGTAGCCACGCTCCACATGCTGGATTAGTGTCTGCCTTGGGACCTGCTGTACCCAAGTGAAATGTCATTGTCCATTGAAACCTCATTCATGTGCACTGCAAATGAAGCCTTGAAGACCAGTGGTACTGGCATACAAAAGAATAAAATAGTAACCTAGATGAAGTTTTGACCTTTGCTATTTAAAGGAGATACAGCTAATTCAGTATCACCTGTACTTGCAGGGTTTCCCAATGAAATGTTTCGATGTGGTCCTTTTGTGGCTTCTGAATTTTGAAACCTTTGGAGAATTTTAATTTTAAGATAGTTTTATGACAGCAAGCTGTTGAACTGAACTTTGGTTTTGTTTACACAAAATGCAGAGGAAGGAGCAACAAGGACTTCTTTAAGGGACATTGTATCTAATATCAAAAACATTAGCTAAACTTGATCATTTACATATAAATGCCTACCATATGTAATTTAAATGAAAGTTAGCATTTCATACTTTAAGTACAACCTTTTACCTCTATCATGTGGAGATTTGAAGCAAGTCTTGCAAAAATTCCTCAGCTCAGTAAGCTCACTCTGAAGCTAACAGCTAATATAGTGCAAAGATCAAAAGGGTTGGTTCAGTTTTTTTTGGAACCTGCACATTGAGATAAGATCTACATTAGACCAAGCTGAATATTTTTCATGTTACATCTGTGGTTTACCAGAAGTGACAGTATCACATAATTAGTGATGTAACGTTTGAAGCATTTACTGAAGTCGCATGTGGATCTAATCTTTATGCCTAGTTGAGCTATTACATATTTGTATAGACTATAACTTCTTTTTTGTAATGTCTTTATAGCTCATAACTGATTAGAATAATGTCTATTATAATAATTTTATACCTAAGGGTAAAACTTATTGGACATAAATGAACTAATATCTCTTGAATTCTGGTTGATCTTGCAGCAATAAAAAAAGCTAAGATTTGTCACCTGCTAAATCACATGCCTAACTCAAGTAGTTAATTTCTTAATATTTTAAAATTTAAATAGCAATATGTGGTCTTTTATTGGTAATCACAGTTACATGGTATAATAACTACCATGATATAATATTATGTGATAATTAACTAGCAAAGTCTGAAGGCTCATGGATAGTGGAATCGAAAATTAATTACGTTTGTAATTATTTTTCCTTACTTTAGTCTCATGCTGTAGATGCCCTGTGGCCCTTTCTGAAGCACCTGGCTTCATATTAAGAACAGAAATTTTGTTACACACCTTTCTGGGTAGCTTCTGGGTTTCATTGCATGGCCAAAATAAGTCATGACTCACCAGAAGGAGAGATTCGTCTGTATTTTGGTACAGGAGGGAGGCACCTTCTGCATTCTGTGGACAGCTTGTGAGCATGATGGGAGTACCCTCATCTCTGGCACTGCTGAGTGCAGGTGCACTGACACTTAATTCAGTGTCTGTAAGAAATCAGTGATTTAGGTTTGATCTTTTTATTTGTTAATATTTTTCTTAGATTTTTTCTTTCCTTTTCATATTTAGCAGTTGCATGCCTTGTTATATTCTTCTTTTGGCAATATCCAAATATCCAGGGTTTTTATTGGTTCCAGTTAGGATAAGACTTTTCAGTTGTAATATTAGTTTTATGTGTTATTGCCGTTAAGAAATAGCGGTGGGCAACTTCCATTTGTCTTTTGAAATAAGTGGAAGTGATGCATAATTTTTGAAAGTTCTTTTGACCTACTGAATTAGAGGTAAGAAATAGCCGTTTACTGTTAGCCATCATAAGCCTGACAAACTAATGGCAGGCAGCAGCAACCACTCACTTGGTACTTTACTTGGTACATTCCTCTGTTAGTGTGTTTCCTTCAAAGGTGGCATTAGGAACATAGATCTTTTACTCTGATTAATTATTTGCTTAATATGTATATCTCAGTGTGTAAGTGTGTGTAAAATCAAAGAAAGGAGAACACTGAATTTTCCTTAAATTTCTCATTACAAGAATCCTTTAAAATATGGGAAAAGTAGCATCAATAATGTTGGCTGTGGCATGAAACACATGAACAACTCTCAGCATTGGCTTTCTGGTCTTTCTTGAGAGAAGCCCATGCTGTGTCTTGGTTTGGTCAACCATAGTTTAACAAGGTCAAGTGCAAGGTCCTGCACCTGGGTCAGGGCAATCCCAAGCATAACTACAGGCTGGAGAGAGTATGGATGTAGGAAAAGGACTTGAAATGCTGATTGACAAGAAACTCAATGTTACCTAGCAGTGTATGCTTGCAGCCCAGAAAGCCAACTGTAGGCTGTGCTGCATCAAAAGAAGTGGGACCAGCAGGTTGGGGGAGGTGAATCTCCTCCACTATTATACTCTCATGCGACCACACCTGGAGTAGTGTGTTCAGTTCTGAGGCACCCAGCATAAGAAGGACACAGACCTGTTGAAGCAAGTCCAGAGGAGGGGCACGGAGATGATCAAAGGGCTGAAGCACCTCTCATTTGAAGACAGGCTGAGGGAGCTGGGGTTGTTTACCCTGGAAAAAAGGCTCCAGGGAGACCTTATAACAGTCTTCCAATACCTAAAGGGGTCCTGCAAGAAATCTGGAGAGGGACTTTTTACAAGGGCATATAGTAATAGGGCAAGGGGTAATGGCTTTAAACTAGAAGAGGGTAGATTTAGATTAGATATTAGGAAGAAGTTCTTTACTGTGAGGGTGTTGAGGCACTGGAACAGGTTGCCCAGAGCAGCTGTGGCTGCCCATCCCTGGAAGTGTTCAAGGGCAGGTTGAATGGGGCTTTGAGCAGCCTGGTCTAGTGGAAAGCGTCCCTGTGGCAGGGAGCCTGGCAAACTGCTTGTCCCTGCCTGTGGCAGGGAGGGTGGAACTAGATGATCTTTAAGGTCTCTTCCAACCTAAACCACTCTATGAAATATTTGACCTTTTCTTTTGTTGAAAATGCTGGCAAGATCCTTGCCTTTATTTTGCCTTATTTTCTTCCCTAAGCAGTTTGGTGCACCATGTACAATCAGTTCTCAGTTATTCTCAGAATAACTCAGTTATTCTGAGAATAACTGAACAAATATTGAGGTTCGTCTCATGGTATACGTTGTCATGTATATGCAGTAAAAAAGATTACTAAAGATTTAGTTGTTCAAAGACCAGACTTTCTCTAACGGCTTTTTGTTGTGAGTGAGTGTTGTCAAAGTGGCTATAATGTTCTCTACTGTAGGATTTTCTTTTTTAATGAATATTATGAATTGTGACATTGAGTGTGACTGCTTGTGATAATAAACACTAGGACTCTGTGTAATAGATATTTCATGCTCTGGCCCTTACAGGTTTTTTGCATCAGCTATTAAGAGTGTTTTATATGTGCAAGTGTCAGAGAAATTTAACCATACTCTGTGAGTAATATTTAATAATAAGTTTAGATATAATCAGTAAAATATCAGCAGAATTGCATGCAAGCGATTTTGGGTTAAATAACCCTTTTATTTTTTATTTATTATAGTTGCATGGATATGATCCAGAGCACACAAACTCCAAGTTTTGATCTATGGAGATGCACGTGATAAAAATTAAAGGATTTTTTTTGTAATTCAGAAGTTCAGAAAGACTTTTTCATATGGGCACTTAACGTATGGAATGATCTTCCCAGATCAGTCTTCGAAATCACTGTGCTTAGAGGCTTTTAAAGTTGAACACTATGAAGTGTTCATGGATAACATGCATTGAGCATTGGCTGAGAGACAGACAAAAAAGCTCAATTAAATTGATTTCCCTCACCATTATTTTTTTCAGAAAGTTGCTGCCAGTTTCTGTCTGTGCCTATGTAAATGTATCTGGACTTCACTGCTTGAGAAATCTCAGCTAGAATGAAATGTGAGCAAGGCACCAAGTTCGGGAGGGAGAGGAGGGACGAAAAAAAGGTGTAATTAGGTACCTTGAATCTTCTGCAACCTGTAATTCTGGGCTAATATCTCAGAGGGAAAGAGAGAAAGAGCAGATAGAGGCTTAGGCTGATAGGGCAGCAAGCAAGCACCAGTGTTAGCTCAGGGAGGTTTGTTTGTCCTGTGATGTATAATGAGTCTTATTTCCATGCTCTTTAATTAAGCAGGGTAACACCGTGTTGGTTTTTACTGTGGTTTCTATGTCTTTTTTTAGTTATCTGGGGCTTTATGATCTGCTCTCCATGTAAGTAAGCTAGCAATAAAATTTTCTATTTTGAGTGCAGCATGGAGCTGCAACTGAAGGCTGAGTTTCAGCCTGGTTTTGCTCCTCACGGACACGGCAGCAGTGTGAGTGCTCAGCCAAAGACCCTGGCAGTGACATTTCTCATTCCCTCTCAAGTGCCAAAGATGGAGTGTTACTAGGCTTGTCACATTCTCTAGCATGCTGAGTTACATGCGAAGAGCAGATATTTCTAAAGTACTGCATTCATGGTTCATTTGGATGAGCAGGCATTTCTAATTTGGCACCAGCCTAGTGAAAAGATGCATTCCATTCCAGATTCCAGCAGCTGCAGACTTCATTGACTCCAAAGATAATGCCTTTAGTTTTGGCAGTAGAACTCAAGTGATACTTCAGCTAACTGCTTCTAAAGCCAGTGGTTATCCTTAGAGGAAAAATAGTTAAATAAAGTAGTTACACTTTAAATTCACCCTTATGTTAGTTTTTTGTTTGATTTACTAGCAAATTATAGATATACTCTAGTAGACTGAGTAAGAATTTGTCGCATGTTTTATATGCCAAGAAACTCAACCCTGACAAACCCAAAGCATGTCTGACAGAAGAGGTAACACAGAGGGCTGATTTAATACATTAATGCTAAGCAGTTTTGTTAGTAGTGGGAGTGAGTCATGTGCTTTCGTTTTTGTATTTCTTTGGATTTTGAAAAGGAGAATGAAGGGTAACAGCTGAGGTGGAAATTTGATTTTATTATATATTGGGAGGTAACTGCAGTGAATGATAGGCATATACTTGTATGTTTGAGAAAAAATGTAAAATTTGGACATTGAATTAGATTCAAAGTCAGAAAAAATATTTTATGTATGTATTTCACTCTGGAATTCCTTTTCTGTTGATGTTCTTTATAAAGAATTTACATTGTCTACTTCCAAACTGATAGAAGAAGCCTGGTTTTGAGATAAATGTTCTTTTCCTAATTTAAATACAGAGCAGAGGAGTTCCCACTTGTAACAGCTTGACAGAAGCATTTACCTGCTGTTTCTTTTGCTTTCTCTCTTTGATTTGGCCTAAAAATCAGTGTTGAACTTAGTTGAGTAGATTAAATTGAGGGATAAATCCATTAGACTTCTGCTGACATCTGAAATTTAATTTATGCCTAATTTTTAGAGGCATGAACATGACAATAGGACAGAATGTCCTTGCCCTGCTAATTTCAATTTACTGTATGAACAAGACCTGTAACACACATCAGAAAGGCATGCCTGCTTACTAGGAAAAAAGGCAGAGGCTTTAAAAAAGGAGGATAAGTGGTATCAACATGATAGTATTAATTTTTAAAACAAATTTTTACAGATCTGGCTTTCCTGCACATTTAACTTGAACTTTGGAAGTCCTGTAATTCAACAAAATCGTGTTCCTTTCTGGTTTTGCACTTTTCTACTGACAGTAGAAGGTTTCAAGCTTTGTAAAAGTATTGTCTGAGAACAATATAAAAAAGCTTATCCATTATAAAGGTGAATGGAATACATTTATAGAGGGTCATTTTGTGCAGAGCTTTCCTCCCTGAAAACTATGGAGTAAGTTGGAAGTGGAACAAGAAAAAGGGACAGGTTTTGGTGGGATGGAGTGTTGATAACAAGCTGTGCCATCAACTTTTTGAAGCAATGAAGTGAGAATGGGAAGGGTCTTTTTCCTGGATGTAGTAGCATGAGAGGTGGTGTAGTAACGTGAGAGGTGGGGTAGTAAGCTGCTCTTAAGAGAATGAACCAAGAGAATGGTTCTTCTTAATGGTTCTTCTTAATGGAGAAGAACCATAAAAGATCAGAGGAGACAATATAAGAAACATCTGGCATTGCTGGTTATTGCAGTAGGATGACATGTTTGGGTGTTCAACGATTAGAATTTGGAAATAGTACCCAGAGCTGCTCAGGAAGTAAATGAGAGGGGCAGCGATTTCTAACTTGGAGGGTAGAGTCAGGTAATTAAACTTCTCTGCAGATACTGAATAAAAATAATATGACTGCTAAAAGTATTTTTTTTTCCTAACACCATTAGGATTCATATCTTGTTGGCTCTTAAGTCAAGTTAATTGGGCTTCTTTAAGACCAATCTATGAACATGGGAATTTGACTATAAGTACCCAGGTATGAGATCCTGAAATAAATTAATATTGAGATATTTTTTTCTTTTTAGGACAATAGGTGTTATACTTTTGGTTATATTCCCTTTGTACAACTAGCATGTTTTATTTCATGACAAGCCAGGCTTCTGTGATAGACAAGCTTTCACAAATAGAATTGACATATAAAATACAAAGGGATCTCTGGTTTTTTGTGTGTGGTCTTTTTGAGGTTTTGTCTTTAATCCTGGCTTCACTCAAGATACCAAAGTAGGGAGACTCATTTTTATTTTTTCTTAGGTTTAGCAAAGCATCCTTTGGCTTAGGTACTGCCATGCCACAGTGGCCTATGAAAGCTTTTAAGTCAAAATTACCTAACACTGACTTCTTTTCTGAATGCTGCCATAAGAAAATCTTGGCAGTTTATACAGATATTATCTTTTGGAATCTGCTCAAAGCCTAAGTTGAGGAGGTAGTTCTGATTTATAATTACGAAGCAGATAATCTAAATTCATCTCTGTTTTCATAGGCATCCATTCAGAGTAAGCACTCTGGACTGGAAAAAAGAACCAACAAATCATAAATGTAAAATCCAGACCCAGATCTCAGAAGTGGAGAGCTATAAATGTGCTTTTTAAAACACAGAAATGGCAGTTCTACTAAAAAACATGTTAAATATCTCTGGGGGTGAACAGATTTCATTAAACTGCAAAAGATTTTGCTTCATTTTCCAATTAAAAAAAGCCTTGTAAATCATTAAGGTGCATTCTTTTTTTTTTCAGTGACAATAATGACTGAGAAAAAGATCTGGTATAGAAAGTGTTTTATACTAAGCATAGATCTAACAGTGTTTTGAAATTAGCAGCATATTAATGGTACTTTGCACTGTAGAAGTCTGTTTTAAATTAATATCTAGATTGAATAAGTAAATACAGGCTTGCATTTTGTGAAAGTACCCTCAGTTAGTCCTTTATCTTCTGTTTGCTCAGTTTTCAGATAATGTGTATTAGTTCGTAATGCTAACTAAAAAAAGTTAGTTCTATACTTGTTATTTGACACTTTCTTTATGCGGTTCTTCCTAAATAGCACTTACACTGCCATCACGTTGTCCCCAGTATCTTCTTGTGTAAGCTTATTTAACCTTTTGGAAACACCAACACTGTTTTCAGATTTCGGAATGAAATGTTGCACATGTGGCTTTTATAATATTTTTACACTCATTTTTTAATATTAGGATAATGCTAGGGTAAAAAGTTAAACACTAGTATTCTGGTTTCCCAGGAAGAGTGTTCACTGGTTTTTATCTCATTTCTGTTCCTGAATTCTTTTGTGAGCTGAACTCTTTCAAATATAAGACACTCCCATTTTCTGGAGTTGGAATGTGAGATCTGAAGTTCTGAATTTGAGAAAGGTCGATATTAATAGTTGCTGCTGAAATCAATGGAAGCTGAATTTGACTCTGTCAACTGTCACATGATGATAACTTCAATTAATTCTTCATTTTCACAACAGAAAATGCTGATATATTGTAAAGGTGATACTGAAAAAAACGCTGCAAAGATGTGCAAGGGGCTCAGCTTAGATGTTCAGTGAGTCCTGGTACTGGCTACAGTGGAATTCTCTCAAGTATCTGCAGTTGTCCTCAGGTCAGTCAGATCATGGAAACTGAGAGGTACCTTCATTTTGAAAAATCCAGCTTTTACACATGTAAAGTCAGTTGATATTTTTGGCCATAATCACACTGCTTTTCTAGTTTTGATCTGCAAAGCAAGTTGTCATACCAGTCAGCTGCCAGCAGGGTTTTGAAGCTAAATGTAATGATATTTCTCAAGTATTTATATTCACTCATGGAAAGGACCCTGAAGTAATTAATCATTCTGTATTCATCATAAGGGTTGGAGAATGTGAGGAGAATAAAGGAGTCTCACAATTCATGAGTAGGAGAAAACAACATGCTTATAGAATGAGTGGTCCCCTCTGTGAACTCAGGTTTCAGGGCTGTTGCACAAAAGCTGTAAGTAAGCTTTTAGTGAAAGTCTCAACAATAATGATAAAGGAAAGAGAACTTACATGCTTTCCAGCTTCTGAGTGCATG